>CAKNYM010052435.1:34452-54976 GCA_932195095.1 Andricus curvator
CCAAAAATGAAATAGTTAATATTTTCAGTTAAAAAATTAATTTTCAACCAAACTGATGAACTTTCAACTAAAATAATTGCATTTTCAACCAAAAAGATGAATTTGAAACAAGAAAATTAATTTTCTACCAATAAAAGACGATTTTTCATCAAAATACATGAATTTTCAACGAAATAGTTGAATAATTTTGAACTAAAAGATCAATTTTCAACAAAAAATGGAATAATTAGGTAAATGTTCAGTTAAAAAGTTAATTTTTAACTGTACTGATGAATTTTCAACTAAAATGATAAATCTTCAACTTGAATAGTTGAATATTCAACCAAAGAGATGAATTTTCAACTAAAATGATGGGATATTCAATTATTAAATAAATTTCAAAAAATATTTATATTTTCAAACAGTGATGAATTTTGAACTGAAATGATGAATTTTCAACTGAAAATGGTTGAATTTTCAACTAAGAAGATTAATTTCGACCAATAAAGACGAATTTTCTACTTAAAAATATGATTTTTCAAAAAAAAAAACTGTTACAGTTTCAACTGGAATAATTAACTTTTTAGTGAAGCAAAAATTAATTTTCAGTCAAAGAAACAACGAACTTTCAACCAAATAAGCTCATTTTTCAACAAATAGATGCATTTTCAATTAAAATGATGAATTTTCAATGAAAAAAATTAATTATCAACAAAAGAGTTTAACTTTCAACCAAGTATTTAAATTTTTATTTAAAAAAAGATAAATACTGCACGCAAAATGTAGTAGTTGAAATTTCAACCAAAAAAGATTTTAATTTTTAAACAAAAACAGGTTAATTCAGACAAAAGAGACGATTCTTCAACGTGAGTTGAATTTTCAAATATGAAAGATGTTTCAGTCAAGACAGAAAAAATTGCAAACAAACTGTTAAATTTTCAAACAAGAAGGTTGATTTTCCACCAAGAAGATTAATTTTCTACCAAAAAAGAAGGAATTCTCGATAAAATACATGAATTTTCAACGAGATACTTGAATTTTCAATTAAAAACGTTCAATTTTCAACAAAAAATAGAATAATAAAATTTTAAGTAAAAAAAAATTAATTTAAAACCTAAAAAAACAATGTTCAAAGAATAGTTGAATACAGTAATATGAAGCTAGTTTTACAAATGAATAATCATTCTTATTCAATTTTAGATTGGAATTTAAAACAAAAAATTAAGCACGCCCTCGAAAAAATTCCCTGACTTTAAAAAAAAATCCCTGACTATTCCAGGTTTTCCAGGTAGGATAGACACCCTGAATTGAGATTTCATTTTATTTTTAGCAATAAAACTGAATCAATAAAGTGTTCAATGCCTCTTTATGTCTAATAATCTAGCGCGATTCCTAGCAGAGAATAAAAGATTTCGTTTCCTTGATACCAGAAAAGCGTCGAGAGACTGAAAACTCCTGTTCTGTTATTTCCACAACGTTCGTTTTTGGCTCGGGGTTTTCAACTTTCTTCTCAATTGCAGGTCCAGCTGCTTCTTTTTCATTATCACTGGATACGTTGCCATTTAGGCTTTCGAAACCGTCGTCGTCTTGATGAACGACGTTTCCATTTTCCGGAATTTCCTCAATGGGATCTGAAAAATATTCATTTTTTAACAATTCAGATTTTTCATACTTTGCGATATTTGATTCTTATATTGAAAGGAAAAGGAAAATTTACATTTTAAATATAAATTATAGGACTCGAAATTAATGATTGAATGATAAAAAGCGTCCTGAAATTTAAAATTAATAAAAAAAAAAAAAACCGTTCCGAAATTAATGCAATCTCGAAATTAAAATCCCTGTTCAATTTAAAGCATCAAAAATTTAGAGTACCACGATATTAAAAAAGTTCTTCAAATTTAAAAAAAGCAAAAATTAAAAGGGGCCTAAACTTGAACAATTTCCTAGAACTAAAAAACAACTTTATGTGCATCGAAGTTGAAAGCGTCTAAAACACAAAGCATCCGGAATAAAAAGTTAATATCGATTAAAATTAAAAAAATGATTAGAATTAAAAACGATTGTAATTTATAGCCTTAAATTTCAACTTTGCAGGAATTGGGACAGAAAAAAATTAAAAGCTTTCTGAAATTTAAGTTTCATAAAAATTAAAAGCGTCTAGGAATTAACGTCCTCTTTAAATTAAAAAACTGCTTGAAATTTAAAGTGTCCCGAATTCAAATCCCCAAAATAAATTTTGTTTTTAAATTGAAATTCCTTCGAAATTAGAAGGTTTAAAAATTATATGGATTTCGAATTTAAACGACCCTTAATATTGAACTGAAAATTAACAAATTATTCTAAATGAAAAAAATGAATGCGCCTCCAAATAAAAAGATTCTGAAATATGAAGCATCCAGAATTTGAAGCTCCGAATTTAAAACCGATTTTTAAATTCAAAGATCAAAATTTTAACTTTTAACAAATTGAAACATGATGAAAATCTTCTGAAATTTAAGCATTACCAAAATCTCTAAAAATTAAAAATTAATCAAAGTTAGAAGTTCGTATCCAAACAAGTTAAAAACGCCCTGGAATTTAAAAGCTTCCAAAAATTTGAAAGCCTCCAGAAATTTTTAAAGCCTCAAAATTATAAATGTTTTGAAACTGAAATTCCTTCAAAATGAAAAGGCTGAAAAATTAGAGGATTTTCAAATTTAAAAGCTCCTTGAAATTGTATGCGCTTCAAAATTAAAAGCCTTCTCAAAATTAAAACACTGAAACTGAAAAGCGAATTATAATTGAACAATTTCTTCGAAAAAAAATAAATAAATGCGCCTCGAAATTAAAAGCGTCTGAAATATAAAGCATTCATAATTTAAAGCTCCTCGAATTTAAAATCGAATTTTGAAATTTAAAGCTCAAAATTTTAACTTTTCACAAATTGAGACATAAATGAAAATCTCCTGAAATTTAAGCATTACCAAAATCTCTCAAAATTAAAAATTAATCAAAATTAGAAGTACGTATCCAAACAAGTTAAAAACGCCCTGGAATTTAAAAGCTTCCAGAAAATTTGAAAGCCTCCAGAAATTTTTAAAGCCTCAAAATTATAAATGTTTTGAAACTGAAATTCCTTCAAAATGAAAAGGCTGAAAAATTAGAGGATTTTCAAATTTAAAAGCTCCTTGAAATTTTAAGCGTTTCGAAATTAAAAGCCTTCTCAAAATTAAAACACTAAAAATGAAAAGCGAATTATAATTTAACAATTTCTTCGAAATAAAAAAAATGCGCCTCGAAATTAAAAGCGTCTGAAATATAAAGCATTCATAATTTAAAGCTCCTCGAATTTAAAATCGAATTTTGAAATTTAAAGCATGAAATTTTAACTTTTGAAAAATTGAGACAGAAACTAAAATTTTCTAAAATTGAAGCATTACCAAAATCTCTCAAAAATAAAAGTTTATAAAAATTGAAATTATCCGAATAAGTAAAAAGCGCCCTTGAATTTAAAAGCCTCCAGAAATTAAAAAAAAATTGAAAGTCTTTTGAAATTGAAATACTTTCGAAATTGAAAGTCTTAAAATTAGAATGATTTCGACTTAAAAAGCTTCTTGAAATTTAAAGCCTTTTCAAATTTGAAACACAAAAAATAAAAAGCGAACTAAAATTTAATAATTTCTTCTAAATGAAAAAAAGCGAATGCACCTCGAAATTAAAATCTTCTAAAATATAAAGCATCTAGAATTTAAAGCACATCAAATTTAAAATCGATTCTTGAAATTTAAAGCTCAAAATTTTAATTTTTCAGAAATAAGACCGACATTAAATCTTTCTGAAATATAAACGTCACCAAAATCTCTCAAAATTAAAAATCTAAAATCTAAAAGCCTCCAGAAATGTTAAAAGCCCAAAAATGATTGAAAAAGACCTTAAAATTTAAAGTTGTCTGAAATTAAAATCCTCAAATTTAAAATCGATTTCTGAAATTTAAAGCTCAAAATATTTACAGAAATAGAGACAGACATTAAAATCTCCTGAAATTTAAGCTTCGCCAAAATCTCTGAAAATAAAAAATTAATCAAAATTAAAACAAATAAAACTGAAATACCTGGTCGTTCTTCCACTAAAGGACTCTGAATTTCATTTAAGGATGGGGAGGTTTCCACTTTCACTTCACCATCAGTTTGTCCTTGCAACGTATCACCTTTCTGAAATTTACCTCATTTAATAATTCTCCTTTTTTATTATCTACATTCTCAATTTTTGAATATTTTTTCGATTAATTTCCTTACTTTTGGACTAGCAGTGGTGGTGCTTTCGATAGTAACTTTTTTGGCAAATCGAACAGAAGAGGAAACTTCCACACTGATGGCACTTCCCTTTTCAGAGACAGGATCTGATTTAAAATCGGTGTTGGTTCCTGCATTGAAAATAAATTAAAAAATTAGTCAAAGTAGGCTCCGCGCTTCCTCAGCTAACACTCCCCTCCCTCTACTTCCCTTCCCGAGCCATAACTTCCCCTCCCCTACTCACCCTAATTTCTAATCATTTTCCCTACTTTCCGCCACTTATACTCACTTCCCTACCCTCATTTCCCCTTCACCCCTCCTCTTATTTTCCCCTACTTTCCCTTCCCTCAGTTCCCCTATTTTACCACACCTAATTTCCCCTCCCTTAATTACCCCTGTCTTCCCCTACTCTCGTCTCATTTTCCCCAATTCCCCTCCCAAAATTTCTTCTAGTTCACCTACTTACCCTTACTAATTTCCCCTAACTTCCCACTCCACATTTCACCTCATTTCCCCTCCTTCAAATTTACACATTTCCTCTACATCCTCTATCCTCATTTCCCCTTACTTATACTTATTTCCTCTACTTTCCCTCCCTAATTTACCCACACTACCACTCCCATCATTACCCCTCACTTCCCTTTTTCTCAGCTAATTTCCCCCACTTCTCCTCTCTTCGTTTCCCCTATTTCGCCTACTTCCCCTAACTTAATTTCCCCTACTTCCCCTAACCTCATTTTCCCTCACTCCCCCTACTTACTATCCCCTCACATTAGTGCTCCGCGTTTGATCGTTTAAACGCTTAAACAATCTGAATAATTTTTACGTTTAACCGTTTAGACATTTCACCTGTAGAAAAGTTCATTCGGTTACACTTTCCATCGTTTTCAACTTCTTTTAAGGTTTTCGCAGCCCCGGGCAGAAACCCTTATAGCTTCGGTTGTGTGTCCATCAATCCATCGTTCTTTTTTCTCGGGAGGGAAGTAAGGAGAAGTGAGGGAAAGGAACTATAGGAAGTGAGGGGAAGGGAGGGAAGTGGCGTGAAGTAGTGAAGGGAAGGAGAGCCGAGGGAAAGTATAGAAAGAGAAAGGAAGTAGGAGAAGGTAGGGGGCGAGAAGTAGATGGAAGTAATAGAAAGTGAGGGATTAGGAAGGTAGGTGGGGGTGCGATGGAATGGGTAGGGATAAGTGGGGGGTAGTACGGGTAGTGGTGAAAGGGGAAGTGATTAAAGTGAAGGGAAAAAAGAAGAACTTTATGAAGAGGAAGAGGGTAGGGGCGAGGGGAAGAGTTATGTAGGGGTGATGGAAGGGAAAGTAGAGTCGGCGGAAATTAGGGAAGGGAATTAAAGTGAGAACAAGTAGAGGATATCGAAGTATGGTAGGCGTGGGACATGAGAGAAGAGGGGGAAGTAAGATCAGCGGGTGGGTAAAGGGAGGGTGGCGGGGGAAGGGGGGAGTAGGAGGAAGTGAGGAAATGGGAGGGAGGGGAAGTAGGTGACAGTGAGAGAAAGTGAGGAAATTGTCAGGGAGGGGAAGTAGGGGAAGTTAGGGGAATCGAGGAAATGGGAAGGGAGGAATGAGCGGGAAAGTAGGGAGTGATGGGAGGAGAATAGAATGATGGAAGTGGAGGAAGGGAAGTTAGGAGGAGGAGAGGATGTTGAAATAACAGAAGGGGTTGTCGGACATGGGAGGGAAATGAGAAGTAGCCAGATGAAGTGAGAGGATCTTGGAGAGGGAGATGTGTGGGCATGTGAAGGGCGGGAAAGTAGGTGAAGTAAAGGGCGGTGCGGGGATGGCTAAGGAGGAGGAAGCGAGGGAATGTAAATGGAGGGGAAGTAGAAAGAAGTGAGGGAATAGTAATGGAGGGGAAGTAGGGATAAGTGAGGGAATAGGAGGGGAGTGGAAATAGAGGCAGTTACAGGAAGTGAGGGAATGGTGAGGAAGGGGATGTAGGAGGAACTAGGAGACGCAATGGAATGGGAAGGGAGGGGACGTAGGAAAGGGCGGTGATGTAGGGGATGATGGGAGGGGAAGTGAAGGAGGGGAAATGTGGAAAGCGAGGGAAAGTAGGCGTAGTGGCGTTAGAGGAAGCAGGGGCAGCGAAAGGTGGAGAAGAGTAGTGCGGAGAAGTAGAGGATATGAAAGTAGGGAAAGTATGGGAAGGGGAGTAGGATATAGGAGGGAAGTGATGAGATGGGTGGGGAACTAGGGAGGAGCGAGGGAAAGTGGGGAAAGCAGGAGTATTGATTGAAGGGGAAATAAGAGAGGTGAAATTTAGGAAAGTGAAGTGAGGAAAAGTGGAGGATGTGGAAGCAGAGGAAGTAGGCATGGGAAAGTAGGATATGAGAAGAATATAGGAAGGGGTAGGGGTAGTAAGGGGAAGTGAGAGGAGGTATAGGGGTGGAAAAGTAAAGGAGGGAAATTATGGTGGCAGATTTGAATGACCGAATTAATGTCTTTATAGGCTACGAAAACCTTTTTTGAAAGCTCATGGCGCCTACTTTAAATATTTTATTTTTATTTAAACTAACTTCAGTTCAGGGCCCAAAATATTGAGTAGTTCGACAAAACAACTTCGTGTAGTCTGGATTTAAGAATGTTTAGTCCAAAATAAAAAGGTGCAGTGGAAAATTTTATTTATTTTCTTAGGAAAGTTTTCAGTTTGCTAGCCTAACGTTTTAAAAGTATTAAAAATGAACTTACTTCCATGTTCATTTAAAATATATTCTTTGTTCTATAAATTATCAACATTTTTATTTATTTATCAGTGTTCACAGTTTTTCTCCCATTCAACTCTTTTCTCCTATTCGACTCTTTTCACCTTTTTCTCGTTTTCCAATTTAAATGATTTCGTTGAAAATGTAATTATTTTGATGCAAATGCAACAAGTTTGTTCAAAATTCATAATCTTTGGTTGATAATTCAAATGTTTTTTGCAAAAATTACACAATTTGGTTGAAATTTTGCTCCTTTCTTCACTGAATCAATTTTTTTTAGTTGAAACATCTCCTTGTCTAGAAATTGTATATTTTTTGGCTAAAAATGCAACTGGTTGAAAATTCCACTGTTTTGTTAAAAAATCGTATTCTTGGGTTGAAAATTCAACAATTTGATTGAAATTTTGTTTTATTCTTGATTGAAAAATCTTTCTTGGTTGAAAATTCAACTCTTTCGGTAGTAGTTTCATTTTTTTTTGTTGTTAAAAATGCAACTTTTTGCATCAACCTTTTTTGGTTGAGGATTCAACTATTTGGTTGAAAATTCGTCTTTTTGGTTGAATTAAACTGTTTTTTCATTTAAAACTTTTAAAAAATTTGATAGAAATATCAACAATTACGTTTTTTCTTGAAGATTAATTTATTTGTTTGAAAATTTAATTATTCCATTTTTGGTTCAATATTTCTCTTTTTTGGTTGAAAATTCCTCCTTTTAGTTGAAAATTCGTTGTTTTTTTTGTTGTTGAAAATTAACTTTTTTAACTGAAAATTTAATTATTTCAGTTTTCGTAGAATACTGATCTTTTTTAGTTGAGAATTCGTCTTTTTGGTTTGAAAATTTATCTCTTGGTCGAAATTTCATATTTTTTATTGAAAATGCAACGTTTTGATTAACATTAATCGTTTGAGGATTTCAAAATTTTGTTATAAATTTGTCCTTTTTATTGGTTGAAAATTAAACTAATTGGTTGGATGTTTAACTACTTTCCTGAAAATGAACTTTTTTTGTTGAAAATTCATCATATTAGTTGTAAATTTAACTATTTTGTTGAAAATTCTTTCTTTCCTTGGTTGCAAATTAATTTTTTTCGGTTGAAAATTTATCTTTTTAAGTTGAAAATTCACCTATTTGGTTTAAAGTTGAACTACTTTGTTAAACATTTTTTTTTGTTTGGAGATACATAATTTAAGTTGAAAATTCCTCTTTTTGGGTTAAAAATCCATCTTTTTAACTGAAAATTTAACTACCCCATTATTGGTGGAAAATAAGTCATTTTTAGTTGAAAATTCCACAATTTGGTTGAAAATTTATGTATTTTGTTCAAAATTTATCTTTTTTGTGTTGAATGCAACTGTTTTTTTATTTGAAATTACAATTTTTTGTAGAAATATCAACTGTTACATTTTTTGTTTGAAATTAATTCGTTTGGTTGAAAATTTAACGGTTCGATTATTGGCTCAAAATTTATCTTTTCCAGTTTAAAATTCAACTACTTGGTTGTGCTTGCAGATTTCACTATTTCGTTGAATATTTGTTCTTTTTTTCGTTGAAAATTAATTTTTTTAACTGAAAATTAAACGTTTCGATTTTTGGTGGAAAAAATAAACTTTTTTAGTTGAAAATTCAACTATTTGGTGGAAAATGTATGTATTTTGTTAAAAAATCGTATTTTCGGGTAAAGTTTAACTGTTTTTGATTTAAAATTTAAATACTTTTTTGGTAAAATATCAAATATTACATTTTTCGTCGAGAATTCATCTTTTTTGAATGAAAATTCATCTCTGGTTAACTATTTTGTTGTAAATTCGTTTATTTTTTGGTTGAAAATTAATTTTTTACCTGAAAATTGAACTATTGCATTTAGTTAAAAATCCATCAATTACTGAAAATGTTAGGAATTAAAAGCGTTTTAAATTGAATTTAATATAGTACCCACATCAATTTTACTTAAAAGAATTTGATCCCCTATTTTCGTGAAAAGCTTCTCATTTCCCCTGTTTTTGAAGCTTTTCGCCTTTTTCGGCTTTAGTTTCAAATTAAGTCTTTTGGTTTGAATATTCACCTCAAAAACTGAACTATGTGGAGTTAGTTTAAATTAAAAAAAAGTTGAAATTATTCGAAATGTTTAAACGTTTAACCGGTCAAACGCGGAGCACTAATTAAGTATTTTATTATTGCAAATGATTCGAAATTTCGTTTTCTTTCAGACTTACGCAAATTTCTTCTCACTCTTGTCTTGCTAAATCGACTTCTTCCGTGTCTAGATCGACGAGATCTGTGTTTGTGTTCTCCATTTGTTAATGAAGGTCCCGAGTGAGTAGAAACAATTTGCGAATGCACAATACACAAAGTCAGCATCATTGCAATTGGTATCAGCACTTCCGAACTGGATATGACCTACAGAAAGAAATTTACGAATTAATTTCCAAATTATTTCCAAAAAACGAGTGCCGGTTTAAGGGAAGACTTTAAGGCATGTTTTTTTTTTTAATTTTGCAGGATTTAACAAATTTTAAGGAAAACTTTGAATTATGTCAAGATATTTTAATGTTTTAGAAGTTTTGAAAAGATTCTAAGATTTCGAAAAAGAAACTTTTTAAAAATTTTGAAATGTTTCAAGAGAATAAAAAAATGTTCTTATGATTCCTAGGAAATTAAAAACGATTCTTTATTTAAAAAAAAAATTAATTTAAAGAGAAAATTGAAAAAAGACTTGAAAACGTTCCAAATGATTTTCTAAAATTAAAAAACAAAAGAGTGTAGAAGAGATTGAAGCAAAAAATGTTAATTTGGGAATTTTACAATATTAAAAAAAAAGTAATCTCAAAAGACATTTAGAAGTTTTGAAAATATACAAAAATAATTTTTTACATTAAAAGATTTCAAAACATTTAAAACAAAATGTAGATTTTTGAAGATTGTGAAAAATAAGATTTTGAAGAATTTTTAAAAGTTTCAAGAGAAAAAAAATGTATTTAAGATACCTGAAAAAAAATTCAAATGATTTTTTGGTTTGAAAAATTACATTTCAAATGATTTCTAAAAATATGATAAAAAAATCTGGAAGATTTTAAGGACAGTTTTTTAAGTTTAAAAGATTTTTCAAAAATTGTAGGACAATTTCGAATCATTTTGAAAGATATATATATATGTTAATAAAACATGTTTGATATAATTAAAAGTTTGAAAATATTTCATAAAATTTTTTTAAAAAATGCAGATTTTTGAATAATAAGAAGAAGCGTTTGAAGAATTTTGAAAAGTTTTAAGAGAATACAATTTTTTCTTAAGATTCCAGAAAAAAATTCAAATGATTTTTTGTTTAAAAAAATTAAATTTCAAATGATTTCTAAAAATGTGAAAAAATATGTAAGATTGTAAGGCGATTTTTTTAATTAAAAAAAATTAAAGAATTGTAGAACAAATTCAAATCATTTTAAAAGATATTAAAAAGTTTTGGAAAATTTTTAAATATATGTAATTCAAGTTTTGAAAAGATTTCAAAAAACGTAAAACAAAATGTAGATTCTTGAAGATTGAGAGTTCCAAGAGAAGAAACATTTTTCTTAAGATTCCTGGAAAAAACTCAAATGATTTTTTACTATGAAAAATGACATTTCAAATGATTTCTTAAAATGTGAAAAAATCTGTAAAATTTTAAGGCAATTTTATAAATTACAAAACAAATTTCAAAAATTGTGGAAAAAATTCAAATAATTTTAAAAGACATTTAAAAGTTTTAGAAAAATTTCAAATATATGTAATTTAAATGTTGAAAATATTTCAAAAAATGTCAAACAAAATGTAGATTCTTGAAGACTGCGAAAAATAAGAAGCTTTTGAAGAATTTGAAAAGTTCCAAGAGAATAAAAAATTGTCTTAAGATTCCTGGGAAAAACTAAATTATTTTTTATTTTGAAACATGACATTGCAAATGATTTCTAAAAATGTAAAAAAAATCTGGAAGTTTTTAAGTAAATTTTTTTAATTTTATAAGATTTTTCAATTTTTTTCAGGATTTCGAAATAAACTTTTTAAACTTTTTAAAGATTTTGAAGAGTATCGACATAATAAAAAAAATTCTTAAGAATCCTGAAAAAAATTATAATGATTTTTTTTGTAAAAATTAATTTTAAGAGAATATTTAAGAATTTTGAAAGTTATCCAGAAAATAAAAAACTTTTCTTATGATTTTTGAAAGTCTTTTTAGGATTTGTCATGTTTTGAAATTAATTTTGAAAGATTTCAAAAATTTCAAAAGATTTCTAAAAATTTTGAAAAAAAAAATCTAGGAGAATTTCAGACAATTTTTTAATTTTGAAAGATTAAAAAAATTTTAGGAATAATTTATGTTACTTTAAATTAAAAGATGTTTGAAAATTCATATTTTTTTGTAGAAATTTCATCTGTTTTGTTTAAAAATGTAACTTTTTGGTTGAAAATTCAACTACTTGGTTAAAACTTGAACACTCGAAAACTTTTACTTTGCTAAGAATTATTTTTTTTAAGATTCATAGTTTAACATTCGCCTCTTTGGTTCAAAATGTAACAGTTTTGGTGGAATTTTTTCTTTTTAGATAGAAAATTAATCTTCTTGGTGGAAAATTCATCTATTTGGTTAGAAATTTAACTATTATGTTGAAAATTCAATGAAAATTTGGAAAATTTTAATGGTATACATATTTTCAGGTTAGAAAATTAAACTATTTTGTAGAAAATTCGTCAAAAAATTGTAATTTTTTGGTTAAGGATTCAAGTATTTTTTTTGAATATTCTTATGTTTTTTTTTAGTTCAACTACTTGGTTAAAAGTTGAACTACTTCGTTCAAAATTAATTTTTTTTAAGATTCATTATTTTATTTTAACATTCGTCTTTTTGGTTGAAAAAGTAACAATTTCGTTAAAAATTCTTCTTTTTTGGAAGAAAATTAATCCTCTTGGTGGAAAATACATCTATTTGGTTAAAAATTCAACTATGAAAATAAACTTTTTTGTGGCAATTTTGACTTGGCATATCTGAAATCTTCAAAAATCTTGATGAATTTTCTCAAGGCTCTTAGGAAAATTATATTTACGTAACCTTAAAACAAATAACAAATAAATTTAAAAAATAAACAGTAATTCGAAATTGTTATTTTGTATTAAATATTGTTTTTCTCAAAACGATTAATGATGTTAGTCTCTTTAAAATTGAATGAAGGATTTTTCTTTAAAAAAATCCAAAATCGGTCAAGAATTTACTTCTGCAAGTTATATTAAAACTAGTTTTTTGGGGGGTAAACCGGCACTGCAGAAAACGAAATAAGATTAATTAAAATTAATTACATCAGACTCGGATTCCCTGTTAATAAAATGGTAGAATATAAAGCTATTCAGGAATTGCAGACTATAAAGAAGAAGAAAGAAAGCGTAGGTGTGACGACTTGTTTGCTGAATCCACCAACGACTATTGAGAGGAAGAAATAAAAGTCTTTTTAATGCCAACCAGGCAACAGTTCTTAATCCATGTTTTGGTTTTGCCTTTGGAAAAGAGGAACCTGAAAGTTTTAAAATAATTTCGTTGAAAGAGAAATAATTTTCATTAATTACTAACAGTGGAGTAGTCGAGGCCTGGCGGGGCCAACCATAAACTACATTACCAATTTTGGGTTTTTTTTACCTCCCCTACACCGAAAGTAATGTAGCCGTTGGCTAAAGACGGATTTTACGTTTATAAATTCTTTTAAATAAAATTAATGTAAAGAACATATTGAATTCAATACGGAACACTTTAAATTCCTAAGATTTCAAGTCGAAATATATTGCATTTTCAAGAAAATAGTTGAATTTTTAACCAAAAAAGATTTTCTACCCGAAGAAATGAATTTTCAAACAAAAAAATTAATTGTCAACCAAACAGTTGCATTAACAACCAAACAGATGAACTTTCCACTAAAAAATACAAGTTTTCCAACAAATAATTAAAGATTTAACCAAATAGTACCATTTTCAAGACAAAAAGACGAACTTTGTTGAAGAAAGTTGAATTTTTAACAAAAAAGTTACTTTTCAACCAAGAAAAATAAATTTTCAACAAAGAAGGATGACTTTTTTACCATAAAAGATGAATTTTCAATTCAAAAAAATTAATTTCTAACCAAATAGTTGAATTTTCAGCATACAAAGATGCATTTTCAATCAAATAGTCGAATTTTCAACAAAAAAGACTTAAATTCAATCAAATATTTGAGTTTTCAAGACAAAAGGACAAATTTGGTATAAGACAATGGAATTTTCATCAAGAAAGTTCATTTTCAACCAAGAAAGATGAATTTTCTACCATCAAAAATGAATTGTCAACGAATGAGTGAAGTTTTTAAGCTAAAAAGTCGAATGTTTTAGAAAATAGTGTACTTTTAAACCGGAAAAGATGAATTTTCAACAAAAAAGATAATTTTCAATCAATAAAAATGAATTTTAAAAAAGATAGTTGAATTTTTAACAAACAAGAAAAATTTTCTACCCGGAAAGATGACTTTTTAACAAAATATATAAATTTTCTACCAAATAGTTGAATTTTCAACAAAGAAGATTTTAGTTTTTTACCCAAAAAGACGGCTTTTCAACCAAATACACGAATTTTCTACTAAATAATTGAATTTTTAACTGATACAATATACAGGATAATGTTTCAACCAAAAATGGAATAGTTAAATTTTCGGATAAAAACACTGATAAAAAAAATAACTTTGAACGAAAGAAAAACGAATTTTCAACAAAATTGTTAAATTTTCCACCCAAAAATATGATTTTTCAACCAAAAAGTTTAATTTTCTACCAAATTCTTGATTTTTCAAGACAAAAAGATGAATGTTCTAAAAAACAGTAGAATTTTTAACATAAAAGTTCATTTTAAAGCAAACAGTTTGAATTTTCAACTATAATTATGAATCCTTAATAAAAAGAATTATTTCTTTTACAAAGCAGTTCAACTTTAAGACAAATAATCAACTTTTCAACCAAAAAAGAAAAATTCTCAACGAAGCATGTACCAATTGATATTTTAACCAAAAAATTGCATTTTTAACCAAAAGCAATACATTTTCAACCAAGAACATTAAATTTCTAGCAAGAAAGATAAATTTTTAACAAAATACATGAATTTTCAACAAAATTATTCAATTTTAAAGCCGAAAAGGCGAATTATCTACAAAAAGTTGAATTTTCAACCCAAAAATATGATTTTTCAACCAAAAAGTTTAATTTTCTACCAAATTGTTGATTTTTCAAGACAAAAAGATGAATGTTCTAAAAAAAGTAGAATTTTTAACATAAAAGTTCATTTTAAAGCAAACAGTTTGAATTTTTAACTATAATTAGGAATCCTTAATAAAAATAATTATTTCTTTTACAAAGAAGTTCAACTTTAAAACAAATAATGAACTTTTCACCCAAAAAAGAAAAATTCTCAACGAAGCATGTACCAATTGATATTTCCACCAAAAATTGCAGTTTTAACCCAAAAGAATAAATTTTCAACCAAGAAGATTAAATTTCTAGCAAGAAAAATAAATTTCCAACAAAGTACATGAATTTTCAACAAAATTATTTAATTTTAAAGCCGAAAAGACGAATTATCTACAAAAAAGTTGAATTTTTAACCCAAAAATATGATTTTTCAACCAAAAAGTTTAATTTTCTACCAAATTGTTGATTTTCCAAGCCAAAAAGATGAATTTTCTAAAAAACAGTAGAATTTTTAACATAAAAGTTCATTTAAAAGCAAACAGTTTGAATTTTCAACTATAATTATGAATCCTTAATAAAAAGAATTATTTCTTTTACAAAGCAGTTCAACTTTAAGACAAATAATCAACTTTTCAACCAAAAAAGAAAAATTCTCAACGAAGCATGTACCAATTGATATTTCAACCAAAAAATTGCATTTTTAACCAAAAAGAATAAATTTTCAACCAAGAAGATTCAATTTCTAGCAAGAAAGATAAATTTTCAACAAAATACATGAATTTTCAACCAAAAAGTTGAACTTTCAACTGCAAAAAGGTAAATTTTTAACCAAATAGTTAAATTTTTAACTGAAAAAGATCATTTTTAACTGAAGAGGATAAACTTTTAACGAAAAATGGAATAGTTTAATTGTCAGTTTAAAAAAATTTGTTTTTAACCAAACATGAAACGAATATTCATCAAAATAGTTAAATTTCTAACCAAAGAAATGAACCTTCAATTAAAAAAATGAACTTTTAACAAAGTAGTTGAATTTTTGATAAAAAAGATGACTTTTAACAATATAGTTGCATTTTCAACAAAATAATTAAATTTTCAACCAAATTATAGAATTTTTAACCAAACGAGATGAATTCCGAACTTTTACCCAAAAATATAGTTGAATTTTCTTAATGGTTCAAGTAACAAACCATAGATTTTAACCCCATCCCCTCAAACTGGTAACGTAGTTTATGGAAAGTACCGCCAGGCCACTTTTTCTTTTAGGACTACACAACTGATTAAGAATGAATATTTATTTACTTACCTCTCACGAGATCTACGTCGATGAATTCGGTTTTGAGCTTTGCAGTTCTCATGGGAACGTGAGTGAATCCTCCAAAAATTCGTTGCTCGACTGTTTTCTCCCATTGTTGCTTGTCGTAAGTTCCAATTTTTTTCTGATACCTTTTTTTTAAAACAAGAGGGAAATGATAGTTAATTTTTTTTTGCACCACAAAAGGAAAGCCTTAATAGATTAATGATTTTAATTTGAAAAGATCCGAAGTTTAATAAATGTATGCAGATTCAGTCTTCAAAATTGAATAATCTCAAATTAAATACCAGTTTAAAAATGAATAAATTCAATCTGAGGCCAATTTAATATCGTTTAATTGAGTATTTTAAAGATTATTCCAATATCTTTAAAAATATTTCAAATTCGAAAGGGTCAGGAAAAACCTGGAAATCAGGGAAAAGTCAGGGATTTTGAAAAAAGCAAAAGTCATCACTTTTTTAAATGCAAATATCAACTTAGTCACTTTTCTTTCAATAAATTAACTTTAGGTCTATACCTATTTCTTGAATTTATTTGAAATAGTTATGGTATTTTAAAAAATTCCAAGGAATTTCTAATTGATTCAAATAACTTGAAGGAATTTGAAAGGATTTAAAATATTTTCGGCATTTTAAAAGAATCCAAGGCACTTTCAAGAAATTAAAAAAAATTCAAGGGATTTCCAAAGTTTTAAATGATTTTAAACAAATTTGCATGCGATTTTAAAGAATTTCCTAGATTTTTGGAAGATATGGATCAGTTTTACAGAATTCAAGGATTTTTATAAGACTTCCGAGAATTTCAATGATTTTAAGGGATTTTAAAAGCTCTCAAGTTATTTTCATAAATTTCCCAGGATTCCAGGAAATATCAGATCTCATGTAATTTTACGAGATTTTCTAATATTTTAGTGGATTTCAACAAATTTATTCACAATAATTGAGGGGTTTTGTAGGATTTCAAACATTTTTAAATATTTCAAGGTATTTCCAAAGATTTTAAAGAATTTTAAAGATTTTAGGATATTTTAGAAGATTCCAAGGAATTTTCAATTGATTTCGATAATTTGAAGGGATTCCAAAGAATTTGAAGTATTTTATGATATTTTTAAAAATTCGAAGGAATTTTAAAGAGCTCTAGGGAATTTCAAGGTATTTAAAGGAATTCTAAAGGACTTGAAATATCTTAAGGTATTCTTAAAAGATTTATTTAATTTGACGTGATTCCAAAGGATTTAAAAGATTTTAGGGTATTTAAAAAAAAAACAAAGAATTTTCAAGAACTTCAAAATATGTCAAGGATTTTCAAAAGCTCTCAAGATATTTATATCAGAAAATCAGATTTATATCAGGAAATATCAGATTTCATAATGTTTGAGTAGATTTAAAATAATTTATTAACAAAAATGGTGGGTTTTGTAGGATTTTGAAGATTTTCAAATATTTCAAGTATTTCACCGATATATTCCAGAGATTTTAAAGCTTTTAGGATATTGAGAATTTTAAAAAATTCCAAGAAATTTTCAGGAGCAAAGTTGAAAATTCGCAAATAATCAAATTCCTGACAGAAAATTAGCGAATTATAAAATATCCGACACTCTAAAATCCCCGACACTAGAAAATTCACAAATTTAAACTAGTAAAGAAATTTTTTTTTTAATCAATATTATTTATTTATTAAAAATACTATAATGAAATATCCAAGCAATAATTAATTTAAAAAAATTATTGTTTGGATATTTCATTATGGTATTTTTAATAAATAAATCATATTTATTAAAGAAACATTTTTTTAATTGTTTAAATTTGGGGGTTTTCTAGGGCTGGGAATTTTAGTGTCGGATATTTCCTAATTCGCTAATATTCTGTCGGTAATTTTATTATTTGGGAATGTTCAACGTCGATCATATTATTAACTGTTGCATTTTATTAGTCGGAATTCTTGGAGATTCTTCAAGCCCCTATAAAATTTTGTTGAAATCCCTTAAAATCCTTGGAAATGTTTCAATCTCCTGAAAATGCCTTAAAATCTCTTGAAATACCCTAATATCTTATTAAATCCTCTGAAATCTTTTGAAATATCTTGAAACTGTGAAACGTGAGAATTCAAGTACATTGAAAAAAATGCCATTGATTTCAGTAAAATTGGAGTGAATTTAGAGGAATTTAAGGAAAATTAGAAAAATTCGATGAAATACATAAAAATTCAAGGCTAATTAAAAAAAAACTGAAATGAAAACAATTTAAAAATATGAAAAAAGGGATGAGTCACAAATCCCGAACAATAAAATTCTCGACACTGTCAAACCAAAAAAAGAAAATATTCGAATTTGAAAATTCCCCAATATTTAAATTCCCAAACAGTTTATAATACTTTCCCCACACTACTTATAAAAATTTGAGAGAAATATAAAAATTCCGAATTTGGAAAATTTTCAAAAGTTTATAATATTATAGAAGTTAAAAATTCTCAAATAATAACATTCCTGACAGAAAATGAGCAAATTATAAAATATTCGACACTTTCAAATTCCCGACACTAGAAAAATCACAAATTTAGAAAATTAAAAAAATGATTTTTCAATAAATATTATTTATTTAACTATTAAAAATACTATAATGAAATATCCAAACAATAATTTTTAAAAATTAAACCATTTTTTAATTGTTTATATTTGGAATTTTACAGTGTCATCAAATTCAGGATTTTAATATTTCGGCAATTTTATCATTACGGGAATTTTCTATTTCAAATATTTTATTTTTCGGGAATGTAACAGTGTCGGGACTTTTATTTTTCGGGACTTTCCAGACGTCCTTTAAATTTGGTAATATTATAAACTGCTCAGGAATTTTATTATTGAGGAATTTTTAAGTTCGGTATTTATTATAAACCGCCAGGTAATATTATGAACTTTTCGGGAATTTTTAAATTAGGTAATATTATAAACTGTATGGGAATTTTATTATTCGGGAATTTTTAAATTCAGTAATATTATAAACTGTTAGGTAATATTATGAAATGTTCGGGAATTTTTAAATTGGGTGATATTATAAACTATCCGGGAATTTTATTTTTCGGGAATTTTTAAATTCGGTAATATTGTAAACTTTCGGTAATATTTTAAACTTTTCGGTAATATTATGAACTGTTCAGGAATTTTAAAATTAATATTATAAACTGTTCGGGAATTTTATTATTTGGGAATTTTTAAATTCGGTAATATTATAAATTATTCGGTAATATTATAAACTGTTCGGTAATATTATGAACTGTTCGGGAATTGTATTATTTGGGAATTTTTAAATTCGGTAATATTATAAATTATTCCGTAATATTAGAACTGTTCGGTAATATTATGAACTATTCAGGAATTTTATTATTCGGCAATTTCTAAATTAAGTAATATTATAAACTGTTCGGAAATGTTTAAATTCGGTAATATTATAAATTACTCGGTAATGTTATAAACTGTTCGGAAATTTTATAATTCCGGAATTTTTAAATTCGGTAATATTATAAACTGTTTGTGAATTTTATTATTCGAGAATATTCTGTTTTCGAATATTTTCTCTTTTGGGAACTTTACAGTGTCGGGAATCGAAATATGTTGTTTTTCAGAGGAAATTATGCAATAAGTATTTTTCAGATTTGCTAAAAACAAATTTCTAAAAAGTTATGCGCATTAGAACGTTGTGCTTCGTTTTTCAAAACACTCGATTTTTTTTCTTTAAACCTCTATAAGTTTTTACCTAATTGAGATATTTGTTTTCGATTCTAATAGCGTTCATCGTCTTCTTTCAAAATCCGCCGGAAAATTGAAAAAAAGGTTTAAAATTAACAAAATGGTAGCGGTTTTTCTTAAATAACTTGCTAAATAAATTTTGTAGCCAGGAGAATTCTTTTTTCTTGCAATCGAATGTTCTACTTTTTCTTGGAAACAATGACAGATATGAAAAAATGTTAAGATAAAAGTCTGCATGTCTCAAAAAGTTCTCTGAAAAATGTATCTTGTTCTTTTGCAATATCTTTCATAGTTTACGAGAAAAATTCAAAAATTACATTTTTAGGGAAAAAAATTCTCCCGGCCTCAAAAATGGTTTAGCCCGTATGATACTCACAAGATGTCTTTCCAAAAAATATTTGGAAGAATAAAACAGGTGGGGTTTTCCAAAAAATATTTTTTTTTTCATGATTTCAAGAAGAAAAAAATAAAAAAAGATTTTCTGAAAACATTAAACTTACAAGATATCTTCATTATCAAGGTAGAAGTTCAAAAAAAAATTACAACAAATTTAAAGGTGGTTTTTTTTGAGAAAATCGATTTTAAAAGAAGACGATGAACGCTATTAGAATTAAAAAGAAAATAATGAATATCTGAAGTAGGTCAAAGGTTATAGAGCTTTAAAGAAAACCAATCGGGTTTTTTGAAAAACAAAGCACAAAATTCAAATAAGCATAACCTTTTAGAATTTTTTTTTCGCAAATCTGAAAACTACGTATCACCTAATTTTCTCTGAAAAACAACATATTCGAATCATGAACTTTTCTTTTAATTCATCTTGAATTGTTATGAATTTCTACGAATTTTTCTCATTTCCCTTAAAATCCTCTAAATTCACTCCAATTTTACTGAAATCAATGGATTTTTTTCCAATGAATGAATTTTCGACAAAAAGGTTATTTTAACAAAATAGTTGAATTTTCAATAACATGATTAAATTTTTAAGAAGTCAGTTGAATTTTCAACAAAATAATTGAGTTTTTAACAAAATGAATGAATAAAAACAAAATAGTTGAATTTTCAACCTACAAAGATGAATTTTCAACAAGAAAGTTAATTTTCAACCAAGAAAGATAAATTTTCTACCATAAAGGATGAATATTCAATCCAAAAGGATACATTTTTAACAAATTGATTGAATTTGCGGCCAAAAAATATGACTTTTACAAAATATTTGACTTTTTTCAAAAAAGTAGTTTAATTTTCAACAAAGTAGTTGAAATTTCAA
>CAKNYM010052435.1:54986-72724 GCA_932195095.1 Andricus curvator
CAAAATATTTGACTTTTTTCAAAAAAGTAGTTTAATTTTCCACAAAGCAGTTGAATTTTCAACCGAATAATTTAATTTTTAACGAAATGGTTGAATTTTTCATACAAAATAGTTGAACTTTCAACCAAATAGTAAAATTTTCAAGTCGAGAAAGATGAATTATTGATAATACATACAGTTCAATTTTCAACAATAAAGTTAATTTTCAACCAAGAAAGATGAATTTTCGACCAAAAAGGTTATTTTAACAAAATAGTTGAATTTTCAACAACATAATTAAATGTTTAAGAAGTCAGTTGAATTTTCAACAAAATAATTAAGTTTTGAACCAAATAAATGAATTTTTAAATAAATAGTTGAATTTTCATCAAGAAAGTTAATTTTCAACCAAGAAAGATAAATTTTCTACCACAAAAGATGAATATTCAATCCAAAAGGATACATTTTTAACAAATTGATTGCATTTTCGACCAAAAAAGATGACTTTTACAAAATATTTGACTTTTCAACAAAATAGTTTAATTTTCAACAAAGTAGTTAAATTTTTGACAAACTCAATGGATTTTTTTCCAACTTATTTGAATTCTTTTGAATTCAACTTGAACTGTTTTGAAGTATTGTGAATGTATCCTGAATTTGGTGAAATTTATCTGGAACCCTTATCAATTTCATGGAATTATTTTGAATTCCATTAAATTCAAAAGAGCATTAGTTACATATTATTAATGCACATTAGTCACTTCTTTCAAGTAGGCGAATAATAAATTAAAATTAAATCATTAAATTAGATTAGAATTTCGCCTTGAAATATTTAGTCAAGGAAAATGAAAAATTAGTCAGGGAATTTTTTAAAAGAAGTTTTGCTGTGCTCCAATATTTTTTAATTCAAATTTAAATTATACGTCTACTTTTCTTTTCTCTCACTCACTCATCACACATATAAACAATAACAAAACAAATAACAACAAATAAATGAATACTTCAAAACAAAGGAATCACCGAGTTTCTCCAAAAAGCCACAAATCACACAAAAACTCGAAATATTTTCCGAAAAACTCACCAATAAATAAGATTGTTCAGCCCCATTTTTTTCCAAAATTGAATCGCTTTCCAGGATCCTCGGCAGCCCGATCTAACCAAAAATCTGTGACCCCTTCTCTGAAGATATTTAACCTTTTGAAAGACCTTCTGGATTTAGAATGAATCTCGAAAACCCTTCTTCCCATAATATACCACTGGAATCGGATTCTCGAGCTTCCAATTTATCACCAAGTAATGAAAGCTCGATTATTTATTCAAATAAAATTCGACTTCGTCGTCGAACAGCTTCCATCACGTTTTTCTTTATTCCTTCTCTTTCACTCCGCAGAGTGAAATTGTCAGAAATTGTCTATCGACCCAGAAATCCCTTCTCTGCGCATTCGCTCGCGAAATCCAGCAATCCTTCTAAACCATCGCACCAATCAAATCATTTTCCCAGTTTTTGCCATTTTTTCATCTTAAACTTGATTGTTAAACGACCATAAATTATTGCCCTGTAATAAGGTCATTTTACACTTGTTAATTTATGTCGAAATCCTTATTTTCTTGCGTCTTTGACAGCTGTCATGACGTACAGCTGCTCTGACAGTTGTCACTAGTCACTTTGTCCACGTGACCAATCACGTGACTTTCAACACGTGGCAAAAGTTCCGGGAAATTTGAAATTTCGGAGCACTGTTTGGTCTTCAGGGTACCAAAATCATGTTTTTTTTTTAATTTTAAAATTTAATAGCGATGTTTTTTGCAGCAGAATAATTAAAGGCGTGGCTCAAATATTAATACGTATTCCTAATTTATTTTCTGGATATAAAATTTAAAAAAAGGGATTAGTTTAAAAAACAGCTGATTGTCGTTTGAGAGTTTGACACGTCGCTTTCTAACCTCAAAATTCTGACAGTTTCGCAATAAAATTCAATAAAATAGTTAAACGAAATCTATGAAAAACGTGAATATCTAAAAAGTATTTAATATTCAGTATTTAGAACAGTGATTATCAAGTCTCTAGAAACCTATAAACAATCATTAAAAACCTTAAAAACTATAAACACAACTGAACCTACTAAACCATTTTTGTAATCCGTGTGAAGCGTTTTTAATATTTTAAGTCAATTTATTTCAAACGCCAGTATTTAATTATGTACAAAATTACTGTCAAGCATTCCCAAAATACAAGGAATCTCTCCTAAATACAAAATCCGAAACATAACCTAAAAATGTAAATACTCAATTCCGCTCTCAAAATCACTAGAAATTAGTTTTAAAAAGTGTGTAATTGTTTCGAAAATACTCAAAAGGTCGAAAAGGTAATAAAAGTGCGTCTCCAAAATGATATTTTTACGAACCTTGTTATTTCTTTCGTTCTTTTCGTGGGTGAATAGTGTGCGAAGATTTGAAAAAAAGGACCTGGACGAATTGCGAGAAGAGGTTCGTACAATGTTTAATCATGCCTATTCGAGTTATCTTCGATACGCATATCCGTATGACGAACTTCGGTCCTTGAGCTGTGACGGTTTCGACACCTGGGGAAGCTTCTCCTTGACCTTGATCGACGCCCTCGACACCCTGGCTGTGATTGGGAATTACTCCGAGTTCCGGAGAGTGGCAGAGATTATAAGTGCAAGGGCAGATTTCGAGGCGAATATTAACGTTTCAGTTTTCGAGACGAATATCCGGGTTGTTGGGGGACTGCTCAGTGCCCATTTGCTCTCGAAGAAGGCGGGAATGCACCTGGAACCCGGGTGGCCTTGCAATGGACCTCTTTTGAGATTAGCGGAGGATATGGCCAAGCGACTTATTGCTGCTTTTGATACTCCAACCGGAATGCCTTATGGTAGTTGTACAATTTTTAAGCTAACTAGAGGTTTTTGATCTAAAATCAGGTGTGAGATTGCATTCCCTACTTATTTTTCAAAAGTAGAACGCCACGGACTCACCAGACTAATGACACTATTTGAACTTTTTTGAGAGTGAGATAATGTTATTTCCATACACTAAAGACACTATTTTCTCATAATTGTCCACTAATGCCACTATTTCTTTACTTTTCCTTAGAAAATATTTTTAATTTTCTTTGCTTATTGACTGAAAACGTTCTCAATGATTGATTAGGGACCGTGTATTAATTAATTGATAAATTTTCGACCGAATAATTTAATTTTTAACGAAATAGTTGAATTTTCAACAAAATATTTGAATTTTTAACCATATAGTAAAATTTGAAAGCCGAAAAAACAAATGTTTTATAATACAGTTCAATTTTCAACAATAAAGTTAATTTTCAACAAAGAAAGATGAATTTTCGACCAAAACGGTTATTTTAACAAAATAGTTGAATTTTCAACAACATAATTAAATGTTTAAGAAGACAGTTGAATTTTCAACAAAATAATTAAGTTTTTAACCAAATAAATGAATTTTGAAACAAATAGTTGAATTTTCAACCTACAAAGATGAATTTTCAACAAGAAAGTTAATTTTAAACCAAGAAAGATACATTTTCTACCATAGAAGATGAATATTCAATCCAAAATGATACATTTTTAACAAATTGATTAAATTTTCGAAAAAAATGACTTTTACAAAATATTTGACTTTTCAAAAAAGTAGTTTAATTTTCAACAAAATAATTTAATTTTTAACGAAATAGTTGCACTTTTAACCAAATAGTAAAATTTTCAAGCCGAAAAATACGAATTTTTTATAATACAGTTCAATTTTCAACAATAAAGTTAATTTTCAACCAAGAAAGATGAATTTTCGACCAAAAAAGGTTATTTTAACAAAATAGTTGAATTTTCAACAACATAATTAAATGTTTAAGAAGACAGTTGAATTTTCAACAAAATAATTAAGTTTTTAACCAAATAAATGAATTTTGAAACAAATAGTTGAATTTTCAACCTACAAAGATGAATTTTCAACAAGAAAGTTAATTTTAAACCAAGAAAGATACATTTTCTACCATAGAAGATGAATATTCAATCCAAAATGATACATTTTTAACAAATTGATTAAATTTTCGAAAAAAATGACTTTTACAAAATATTTGACTTTTCAAAAAAGTAGTTTAATTTTCAACAAAATAATTTAATTTTTAACGAAATAGTTGCACTTTTAACCAAATAGTAAAATTTTCAAGCCGAAAAATACGAATTTTTTATAATACAGTTCAATTTTCAACAATAAAGTTAATTTTCAACCAAGAAAGATGAATTTTCGACCAAAAAAGGTTATTTTAACAAAATAGTTGAATTTTCAACAACATAATTAAATGTTTAAGAAGACAGTTGAATTTTCAGAAAAATAATTAAGTTTTCAACAAAATAAATGAATTTTGAAACAAATAGTTGAATTTTGAACCTACAAAGATGAATTTTCAACAAGAAAGTTAATTTTCAACCAAGAAAGATGAATTTTCTACCATAAAAGATGAATATTCAATCCAAAAGGACACATTTTTAACAAATGAATTTTCGACCAAAAAAGATGACTTTTACAAAATATTTGACTTTTCAAAAAAATAGTTTAATTGAGCTGCCGGATCGAATAAGGGCACATAAAATTATTTCGCCGAGAGTGGGAAGGCCCCTGGAGGTTTTCTGGAACATTTTCGAAATTTAATTTTTAAAGACTATATCTAGATGTAGAATTTCATTGCGCATCTTTTTTCCACTGGCAAAAAGTTGTAGATTTTTTAGTTTTCTAATTAAAGCCAAAAAACTGACTTTTTTGAAAAAATCGATTTTAATTCGTTTTTCACTTCAACTCGTGCTCAGTCAGTCAGTTTTTGTAATTTTTGGATAAAATTTTCAGGGAATGTAGCTCAAGATGTCCTTTGTCTGATACAATAAAAGGAATTCAAAAATTTATTTAACAAAAATTGTTAATAATTTTTTTCTGATGCTTGGCGCACATTAGACTTCTCTAACTTCCAGCGTTTTGTTTATCAAGCCAATTTTCAGCAACAAAAAACTTCAAGCGGGAAAGTTGTTAAAAACAATACGAAGAAGTTTTCTGGAAAATTTTAGCCCAATCGAACTGATATTTAAGAAATTAATAATGTGTCAAGTCACTAGCGGCTATGCGGTTCGCGCGTGGACTGTAGCGAGAGTCTCAGATCCGATTCTTAATACAGTTCACCGGCGCCACAAATAAAAACTAATCAAGAAATCAGGTAATATCAAAGTATTATGAATCATTAAATAAATACATAACATTGTATTAAATATTATGCTTTCTGAACTTTTGATTACTAATGAGATCCTTGTTCAAATTTTTTTAGATTATTAATATTACAATACGAACCAAAAACAAGTGCACTTTCTCGACCTTTCACTTTTGTCAATTCCACGAATTTGAAGCATTGAAAAATTCGCGGAATTAGGAATCCGGTGAATCTCAACTATTAGATGTTTCTGTTTTGTTTTACTTTTGCACAGTTCGTCGCAAAAATAGAACCAATATGAAATGAATACATTATTTTACATTATGCACATTAATTTATTTATTCATTCATAATACTTTTATATTACCTGATTTCTTGATTAGTTTTCATTTTTGGCGCCGGTGAACTGTATTAAGACTCGGATCTGAGACTCTCGCTACAGTCCGCGCGCGAGTCGTATAGCCGCTGGCGACTTGAGACATTAATAATTTCTTAAATATCAGTTCGATTGGGCTAACATTTTCCAGAAAACTTCTTTGTACGGTTGCTAACAACTTTCTCGCTGGAAGTTTTTTGTTGCTGAAAATTCGCTCGATAAACGAAACGCTGGAAGTTAGAGAAGTCCAATGTGCGCCAAGCATCAGAAAAAAATTATTAACAATTTTGTTTAAATACATTTTTTAATTGCTTTTGTTGTATCAGTCAAAGGACATTTCGAGCTACATACCCTGAAAATTTTATTAAAAAATTCCAAAAACTGACTGACTGAGCACGAGTTGAAGTGAAAAACGAATTAAAATCGATTTTTTCAAAAAAGTCAGTTTTTTGGCTTTAATTAGAAAACTAAAAAAGCTACAACTTTTTGCCTGGGGGAAAAAAGATGCGCAATGAAATTCTACATCTAGATATAGTCTTTAAAAATTGAAATTAGAAAATTTTTCAGAAAGCCTCCAGAGGTCTTCCCACTCTCGGCGAAATAATTGTATGTGCCCTTATTCGATCCGGCAGCTCAATTATTAACAAAGTAGTTGAATTTTCAAGAGAATAATTTAATTTTTAACGAAATAGTTGCATTTTCAACAAAATAGTTGAACTTTTAACCAAATAGTAAAATTTTGAAGCCGAAAAAGCGAATTTTTTATAATACAGCTCAATTTTCAACCAAGAAAGATGAATTTTCGACCAAAAAAGGTTATTTTAACAAAATAGTTGAATTTTCAACAACATAATTAAATGTTTAAGAAGACAGTGGATTTTTCAACAAAATAATTAAGTTTTTAACAAATAAATGAATTATTAACAAATAGTTGAATTTTCAACCTACAAAGATGAATTTTCAACAAGAAAGTTAATTTTCAACCCAGAAAGATAAATTTTCTTCCATAAAAGATGAATATTCAATCAGAAATGATAAATTTTTAACAAATTGATTGAATTTTCGACCAAAAAAGATGACTTTTACAAAATATTTGGCGTTAAAAAAATAGTTTAATTTTCAACAAAGTAGTTGAATTTTCAACAGAATAATTTAATTTTTAACGAAATAGTTGCATTTTCAACAAAAGAGTTGAACTTTTAACCAAATAGTAAAATTTTCAAGCCGAAAAATACGAATTTTTTATAATACAGCTCAATTTTCAACCAAGAAAGATGAATTTTCGACCAAAAAAGGTTATTTTAACAAAATAGTTGAATTTTCAACAACATAATTAAATGTTTAAGAAAACAGTTGATTTTTCAACAAAATAATTAAGTTTTTAACAAACTAAATCAACTTTCAAACAAATAGTTTAATTTTCAACCTACAAAGATGAATTTTCAACCAAGATACATTTTCTACCATAAAAGATGAATATTCAATCTAAAAGGATACATTTTTAACAAATTGATTGAATTTTCGAAAAAAATGACTTTTACAAAATATTTGACTTTTGAAAAAAGTAGTTTAATTTTCAACAAAATAGTTGAACTTTTAACCAAATAGTAAAATTTTCAAGCCGAAAAATACGAATTTTTTATAATACAGTTCAATTTTCAACAATAAAGTTAATTTTCAACCAAGAAAGACGAATTTTAGACCAAAAAAGCTTATTTTAACAAAATAGTTGAATTTTCAACAACATAATTAAATGTTTAAGAAGACAGTTGAATTTTCAGAAAAATAATTAAGTTTTCAACAAAATAAATGAATTTTGAAACAAATAGTTGAATTTTGAACCTACAAAGATGAATTTTCAACAAGAAAGTTAATTTTCAACCAAGAAAGATGAATTTTCTACCATAAAAGATGAATATTCAATCCAAAAGGACACATTTTTAACAAATGAATTTTCGACCAAAAAATATGACTTTTACAAAATATTTGACTTTTCAAAAAAATAGTTTAATTATTAACAAAGTAGTTGAATTTTCAAGAGAATAATTTAATTTTTAACGAAATAGTTGCATTTTCAACAAAATAGTTGAACTTTTAACCAAATAGTACAATTTTCAAGCCGAAAAATACGAATTTTTAAAAATACAGTTCAATTTTCAACAATAAAGTTAATTTTCAACCAAGAAAGATGAATTTTCGACAAAAAAGGTTATTTTAACAAAATAGTTGAATTTTCAACAACATAATTAAATGTTTAAGAAGACAGTTCAATTTTCAGAAAAATAATTAAGTTTTTAACAAAATAAATGAATTTTGAAACAAATAGTTGAATTTTGAACTTACAAAGATGAATTTTCAACAAGAAAGTTAATTTTCAACCAAGATAGATCAATTTTCTACCATAAAAGATGAATATTCAATCCAAAATGATACGTTTTTAACAAATTAATTGAATTTTCGGCCAAAAAAGATGACTTTGACAAAATAGTTGAATTTTCAACAAAATAGCTAATTTTTTTAACGAAATAGTTTAATTTTCTACCTACAAAGATGCTTTTTCAACCACATCGTTGAATTTTCAAATAAAAAAGATTAAAATTCAACCAAACACCGTTTCATTTTTAACCAAATAGTTGGAACTTTTAAACAAATAGTACAATTTTCAAGCCAAAAGGACTAATTTTTTAGAATATAGTTAAATTTTCAACAAAAAAATTAACTTTCAACCAAGAAGGATAAATTTTCAATCTAAAAGGATAAATCTTTAATAAAACAGTTGAATTTTCCAGCTACAAAGATGCATTTTGAACAAAATGATCGAATTTTTTACAGTACAGTTGGATTGTCAACATGAAAGTTAATTTTTAAACAAGAAAAATGAATTTTTAATAAAAAAGCATAAATTTTTAACAAAACAGTTGAATTTTCGACCTACAAAAATTACTTCAACAAATTAGTTAATTTTTCAACAAAGTAATTTAATTTTTATCAAAATAGTTGAATTTTCAAACAAATAATTTAATTTTTAACAAAATAGTTGAATTTTCAACAAAATAATTATATTTGTAACAAAATAGTTTAATTTTCAACCTAAGCAGATGCATTTTCGGTCAAATAGTCGAATTTTCATACAAAAAAGGTTATAATTCAATCAAAAACTGTTGACTTTGTAACGAAATAGTAAAATTTTCAATAAAAAACGAGTTTTTAATAAAGCAGTTGAATTATTTATAATTATTTATAATGAATAATTTAATTTTTAACGAAATAGTTGAATTTTCAACCAAAAAAGATTAAAATTCAACCAAAAACAGTTACATAGCCAAGAGACTTATTGCTGCTTTTGACACTCCAACCGGAATGCCCCCACTTATTTTTCATAAGTAGAACGCCACGGATTCGTCACAATATTACACTATATCACTTTTTATTAGAGTGAGATAACACTGTTTTCATACTATTTCGAAAAATGACACTAAAAACACTATTTTCTCAGAATTGTTCACTAATGCCCCTATTTCATTACTTTTTTTTAGAAAATATTTTTAATTTTCTTTGCTAATTGACTAAAAGTGTTCTCAATGGTTGATTAAGGGCCGTGCATTAATTAATTGATGAATTTTCAACAAAATAATTTAATTTTTAACAAAATAGTTGAATTTTCAACAAAATAGTTGAACTTTTAACCAAATAGTAAAATTATCAAGCCGAAAAAACGAATTTTTTATAATACAGTTGAATTTTCAACAAGAATTTCTTCACCAAGAAAAATAAATTTTTATTTCGAAAAGGACGAGTTTTTAACAAAACAGTTCAATTTTCGACCAAACAAGATTACTTTAACGAAATAGTTGAATTTCCCACAAAATAATTGAATTTTCAACAAAATAATTAAATTTGTAACAAAATAGTTGAATTTTACACAAAATAATTAAAGTTTTAAACAAACAGTTAAATTTTCCACCTACAAACATGTGTTTTCGACGAAGTAATTGAACTTTTAACCAAATTGTAAAATTTTCATACCGAAATTCACGATTTTTTTATAATACAGTTCAATTTTCCACAATAAAGTTAATTTTCAACCAAGAAAGATGGATTTTATAGCAAAAAAAAGGTTAATTTAACAAAATAGTTGAATTTTCAACAAAATAATGAAGTTTTTAACAAAATAATTGAATTTTTAAACAAATAGTTGAATCTTCAACCTACAAAGATGAATTTTCATCGAAAAAAAGTTGCATCTTTAACCTAATAGTAAAATTTTGAAGCCAAAAAGACGAACTTGTTAGAAGACAGTTGAATTTTCAACTAGAAAGTTAATTTTCAACCAAGAAAGATATATTTTCGACCAAAAAAGATGACTTTTACAAAATAGTTTAATTTTCAACAAAGTAGTTGAATTTTCAACAAAATAATTGAATTTTTAACAATATAGATGAAATTTCAACAAAAGAATTAAATTTTTAACAAAATACTTGATTTTTCAACAACAAAATATTGCATTTTCAACCAAATGTTCGAACTTTCAAACAAAAAAGATTAAAATTCAACGAAAAACAGTTGCATTTTCAACAAAATAGTTGAACTTTTAACCAAATGGTAAAATTTGCAATCCAAAAAGACTAATTTTTAATAAAACAGTTGAATTTTCGACCAAAAAGGATTACCTTTACAAAATAGCTGAATTTTCAACTAAATAATTCAATTTTTATCAAAATAGTTGAAATTTTAACGAAATAATTAAATTTGTAAGGAAAAAGTTGAAATTTCAATAAATATTGGAATTTTTAACCTGCAAAGATGGATTTTCAACCAAATGGTTGAATTTTCAACAAAAAAGGTAATGTTTAAACAAGAAAAATGTATTTTCTATCAAAAAGGTCAAATTTTTAACAAAACAGATGAATTTTCGACCAAGGAAAATTACTGTAACAAAATAGTTGATTTTTCAACAAATTAATTTAATTTTTATCAAAACAGTTGAATTTTCAACAAAATAATTAATTTTTAACGAAATATTTGAACTTAACCATATCGTTGAATTTTCATACAAACAATTTTAAAATTCAACCAAAAAAAGTTGCATTTCCAACCAAATAATAGAACTTTTAACCAAGTAGTAAAATATTCAATAAAAAGGAAGGAATTTTTAATAAAACATTAGAATTTTCGACCAAAAAGGATTACCTTGATAAAATAGTTGAATTTTCAAACAAATAATTTAATTTTCAACAAAATAGTTGAATTTTTACGAAATAGTTTAATTTCCAACCTAAAAAGATGCATTTTCGGTCAAATAGTCGAATTTTCATACAAAAAAGATTAAAATTCAATCAAGAACACTTGCATTTTTAACCATACAGTAGAACATTTAACCAAATAGTAAAATTTTCAATAAGAAAACGAGTTTTTAATAAAACAGTTGAATTTTTGACCAAAAAAGATTAGTTTAACAAAATAGTTGAATTATCAGCAAAATAATTTAATTTCTAACAAGATAGTTGGATGTATAACAAAATAATTACATTTTTAAGGAAATAGTTCAATTTTAAACCTATAAAGATTCATTTTTAACCAAATAGTTGAAATTTTTACCAAATGGTACAATTTTGAATCCAAAAGGACAAATTTTTAATAAACTATTGCATTTTCATCCAAAAAAGATTACTTTAATAAAAAGATTTCATACAGATTTCAAAAGAATACAAGAATTCCAAAGATTTCAAAAAGTGCACAGTACACCAGATTTCAAACGATTTCCAAAGGTTTCAAAACATTTTAGAAGATTTGAAAAGATTTCAGTAAGATTTCAAATAATTCAATGATTTCAACGAATAAAAAATATTTCACAAAAATTTCCTAAAGATTTCGAACATTTCATAAAAATTTCAAGGATTTCAAAGATTTCACAAAAATTTCGAACATTTCCAAAGATTTTAAAACTTTCAAGGGATTTCAAAGGTTTTAAACCAGATTTCTAAGATTTCAAAAAATTTTAAACAGATTACAAATATTTAAATAATTTCAAATGAATACAAACGATTTCAGACAGATTTCACAAATATTTCAAAGATTTCATAAAAATTTCATACAGATTTCAAAAGAATACAAGAATTCCAAAGATTTCAAAAAGTGCACAGTATACCAGATTTCATAGATTTTAAAGCATTTCGAAGATTTGAAACGATTTCAAAAGGTCTCAAAACATTTTAGAAGATTTGAAAAGATTTCAAATAATTGAATGATTTCACAAACAAAGATTTAAGAAAAATTTCACAAATATTTCAAAAGATTTGACAATGATTTCACAAAAATATCCCAGAGATTTCGAACATTTCATAAAGATTGCAAGAATTTCAAAGATTTCACAAAGATTTCGAACATTTCCAAAGATTTTAAAACTTTCAAAAGATTTCAAAGATTTTAAAAAGGGGATTGTAAACCAGATTTCTAAGATTTCAAAAGATTCTGCACAGATTACAAATATTTTAATGAATACAAAAGATTTCAGAAAGATTTCACATATACTTCAAAGATTTCATAAAAATTTCATACAGATTTTAAAAGAATACAAGAATTCCAAAGATTTCAAAAAGTGTACAGTATACCAGATTTCATAGATTTTAAAACATTTCGAAGATTTGAAACGATTTCAAAAGATCTCAAAACATTCTAGAAGATTTGAAAAGATTTCAAATAATTGAATGATTTCACAAACAAAGATTTAAGAAAAATTTGACAAATATTTCAAAACATTTGACAAAGATTTCACAAGAATATCCCAGAGATTTCGAACATTTCATAAAGATTGCAAGAATTTCAAAGATTTCACAAAGATTTCGAACATTTCCAAAGATTTTAAAACGTTCACAAGATTTTAAAAAGGGGATTGTAAACCAGATTTCTAAGATTTCAAAAGATTTTACACAGATTAAAGATATTTTAATAATTTCAAATGAATACAAAAGATTTCAGAAATATTTCACAAAGATTTCAAAGATTTTATAAAAATTGCATACAAATTTCAAAAGAATACAAGAATTCCAAAGATTTCAAAAATTGCACAGTACACCAGATTTCAAAGATTTCAAAACATTTCAAAGATTTCAAAAAGTTTCAAAATGTTTTAGAAGATTTTGAAAGATTTCAGTAAGATTTCAAATAATTCAATGCTTTAAACGAATAAAAAAGATTTCACAAAGATTTAAGAAAAATTGTACAAATATTTCAATGATTTTAACAAAATTTCCTAAAGATTTCGAACATTTCATAAAGATTGCAAGGATTTCAAAGATTTCACAAAAATTTCGAATATTTCCAAAGATTTTAATACTTTCAAGGGATTTCAAAGATTTACAACCAGACTTCTAAGATTTTAAAACATTTTAGACATATTAACAATATTTTAATAATTTCAAATGAATTCAAAAGATTTTAGAAAGATTTCAAAAATATTTCAAAGATTTCATAAAAATTTCATAAGAATACAAGCATTCCAAAGATTTCAAAAAGTGCACAGTATACCAGATTTCATAGATTTTAAAAAATTTCGAAGATTTTAAACGATTTAAAATATTTCAATGATTTCAAACGAATACGAAAGATTTAACAAATATTTCAAAGATGTTAAACTAATTCAAAAGGTTTCAACAATTTTGAGAAGATTTCAAAAGATTTCAATGATTTCAAACGAACACAAAAATTTCAGAAACAAAGATTAAAGAAAGCTTTCACAAATATTTCAAAGATTTCATAAAAATTTCAAAAGATTTTGAAAAAATTTGACAAAGATTTCAGACTTCAAGGATTTCAAAGATTTCAATTATTTCAAATATTTTGCAAAAATTGTAAAAGATTCAAAAAGATTTCATAGAAATTTCAAGATTTCACAAAGATTTGAAGTACTTCAAGAGATTTCAACAAATTCACAAAGATTTCAAGAATTTCAGAAGACGACTTAAGTTCGCAAAAAATTAAGAATTTGTTTATTCATGGTTCTGCTTTCTTTAAAAATTGTTGGCCAATAAAAAGGCTGTTTTTTACATCTATAACAAACGGTTATTTCATTATTTGATGTAAAAAAAGGAGACCTGGAAAAACTTGACTTCTTGACCTGGGAAACCCGGAAAAAAACCTTGAATTTCGTTTCTAAGAATCGCTGGACATCCTGTATTAGATACCTAATTGGAATTGAAATTTTTCAGGAACGGTGAACTTGAAATACGGAGTTCCCGAAGGAGAGACAAGCATAACGTGCACCGCTGGGATTGGAACCTTCATCCTGGAATTTGGAACTTTATCCCGTTTGACCGGAGATCCTCTTTACGAGGAAGTTGCGATGAACGCTTTGAAGGCCTTACACTACCACCGATCAAAAATCGGTTTGGTAGGAAACCACGTGGACGTCCTGACTGGTCACTGGACAGCCCAGGATTCTGGAATCGGGGCTGGTGTTGACTCTTATTTCGAATACCTCGCGAAAGGAACCCTACTTTTTCAGGATCCTCAGTTAGCTGCCATATTCCATGAGCACAAGGCAGCTATCGAAAAATATATTAGAAAAGAAGACTGGCATCTTTGGGTTTCAATGAGCAAAGGTCAAGTGACTCTTCCAGTTTTTCAGTCCCTGGACGCTTACTGGCCTGGAGTTTTGAGTCTTTTTGGCGAAATTGAAGACGCTATGAAGTCCCTTCACAATTATCATCGAGTTTGGAAACAGTTTGGTTTCACTCCGGAATTTTATAATATTCCGCAAGCGGAAGCTGGGACGAACAGGGAAGGATATCCGTTGAGACCGGAATTGATTGAGTCTGTGATGTATCTTTATAGAGCAACGGGAGATCCTTATTTAATTCAGGTAGACATTTTTTTCAGAGTTGCTAAAGGTCAGGGAATTCTGGAAAGTCCGGGAATGTCAGGAAAAACCTGAAATAGTTAGGGAATTTTATATTTGGAAAAGAAAATGTGTTAGTAACAAGTAAGTCTTATAAACGTATAAGTTTATCACTTTTTTCGTTAAGAATTCATACAGATTGTATTATTTAGTTGAAAATTTGATTATTTTGTTGAAAATTCAACAATTTTGTTCAAAAGTAATTATTTTTTGTTGAAAATTCAACTTTTTTCATCGAGGAATCAACCTTAAATACATGTTTTAAACTCAAAATTTAACTATTTCATGTTTGGTTGAAAATTCAACTATATAATTAAAAATTCATTTTTTTTGGTTGAAGATTCAACATTTAAGTTGAAAATTTATTTCTTTGGTTAAATAGTCAATTATTTAGTTGAAAACTCGACTTTGTTTAGGGCGAAAATTCAATTATTTTGGTAGAAAATTCATATTTTTGGGTTGAAAATTCAACTTTTTTGTAGAATATTCGTTTTTTTGGCTTTAAATTCAACAATTTTGTTGGAAATTCGTCTTTTATATCTTGAAAATGCAACATTTTGGATGAAATTTTTTATTGACTGGAAATCTTTTTTGGTAGAAAATTTAACACTCTTGTTAAAAGTTCGACTTTTTTGTTTAAAAATTAATCTGTTATCGTAAAAATGTAATCTTGTTTGAGTTAAAATGCAACTGTTTAGTAGAAAATTAATCTCTTTTTATTGAGGAATCAACTGCAAATAAATTTTTTCGATTGAAAATTTAACTATTCCATGTTTGGTTGAAAATGTATATTCTTTATTTGAAAACGCATGTATTTGGTTGAAAACTCGTTTTTTATGGTAGAATATTAATCTTATTGGTGAAAAATTCATCTTTTTGGTTGAAAATTAATTTTTTTGGTTGTGAACTTAACTTTGTTGAAAATTAGTTTTTTCTTTTTAAATTTAAGATGTTTTTAACTGAAAATTTAATTATTCTATTTTTGGTTGCAAATGCATTTAATTTGTTGAAAATTGATCTTTTTGTATGTTTTTTTGGCTTTAAATTCAATAATTTGATTGGAAATTAAATTTTTGTTAAAAATTCATATTTTCGTGTAGAAAACTCAACTGTTTAGTAGAAAATTCGTCTTTTTGGTATTAAAAATTCAATATTTTGAATGACATTTTTGTTGTTGTTATTGACTGAAAATCTTTCTTGGTTGAAAATTCCACTTTTTGGTTTAAAAATTCATCTGTTATCGTAGAAATTTAATCTTTTTTGCCTAAAAATGCAACTTTTTATATGGAAATTGATCTCTTTTCATCGAGGAATCAACCGTAAATAAATTTTTTAATCTGAAAATTTAACTATTTCATTTTTGGTTGAAAATGTATTTTGTTGAAAATTCAACTATATAATTAAAAAATCATTTTTTTGGTTAAAGATTCATCATTTAACTTGAAAATTCATTTCTTTGGTTAAAAAATTAATTATTTTTGTAAATTTGTCTTTTTTGGTTCGGAAATACAATTATTTTGACAGAAAATTCAATTTTTTTGTAGAAAAATTTTTTTGTTATTTTATTATTTGTAGAAAATTTTTATTATTAAAATATTATATTATTATATTATATTATTATTATATTATTTTATTATTAAAATATATAATTTTTTATTATATTTCTTTCTGAGTTGAAAAATTCCTTTTTTTTGGTTTGAAAATCAATCTATTTAGGTTGAGGATTCAATTAGTTTGTCGGAAATTTGTATTTTTTATTGAATTCAACTGTTTTTGGTTGAAAATTGAACTATTGATTATGATTCAACTATTTAGTTAAAAATTAATTTTTTTGGTTAAAGATTCATCGTTTTAGTTAAAAACTCATTTCTTTAATTGAAAACATAAATATTTAGATATTTAGAAATTTCTTATTTTTGGCTTGAAAATTCAACATTTTGGATGACATTTTTTTATTCATCCTCTCAAAAATCTTTCTTGGTTGAAAATCCAACTCTTTTGTTAAAAATTCCACTTTTTGGATTGAAAATTAATCTGTTTTGATTGAGGAACCAACTTTTTTGTCGAAAATTCATATTTTTGGTTAAATTCAACTATTTTTGGTTGAAAATTAAAATATTTTTTGGTGGAAATATCAACTATTACACATTACGTTGTGAATTAATATTGTTGGTTGAAGATTATTAATTATTCTCTTAAAATGCATATATTTTGTTATAGATTCATCTTTTTTGCAGAAAATTAATCTTCTTGGTTGAAAATTCTTCTTTGTCGTTAAAAAATCAACTATTTAATTAAAAATTAATTTGAAGTACAACATTTTCTTGCGCAAGATCTTTCAATTCCCCTTATAAAATTTAGTATGATGGTTGTGACTAAAAGTCTTCAAAATAAATTTAGAAACAAACATTTTTTGCGTTTATATTATTCACTATATTAGAAAGAGATTACGATACAATTTTATTGTAAAGTTCAGAAGTTCTAAGGTCAATATTAAATTTTTTCTATTTTTTCAGGTCGGGGTGGATGTTTTAAGAAGTTTGCAACATAGTGCGAAGACTACTTGTGGATATGCAACGATTAATGATGTGAGAGATCATCGAAAAGCTGATAGGATGGAGTCTTTTTTCCTCGCAGAAACCACAAAGTATCTTTACCTACTTTTCGACCCGGAGAATTTTATTCACAACAGTGGGGAACATGGAGATGTTATCAAAACTCCTTGGGGTAAGGCTTACTTATCGATAAAATTAAGAGATTCAAAATCGTTTTTAATTCCTCTCCTTACTCTCGATCCTGTCTGTAGGATCGGAGTTTCGTAACAGTTATTTTAAATAAACATCACTCGCGATCCTCTCTATAGGATCGGAGTTTAAATAAATTCGACTCGAGATCCTCAATGTAGGATCGCAGACAATTTAAACCTTGTGAAACCCAATCCCACTCGCGATCCTGTCTGTAGGATCGGAGACAATTTAAACCTCGTAAAGCCCAATCCCACTCGCGAACCTCTCTGTAGGATCGGAGTTTCGTAAAAGTTATTTCAAATAAACATCACTTGCGATCCTCACTGTAGGATCGCAGACAATTCAAACCTCGTAAAACCCAATCCCACTCGTGAACCTCTCTGTAGTATCGGAGTTTCGTAAAAGTTTTTTTTAAATAAACATCACTCGCGATCCTCACTGTAGGATCGAAGACAATTTAAACCTGGTAAAACCCAATCCCACTCGTGAACCTCTCTGTAGGATCGGAGTTTC
>CAKNYM010052435.1:72734-82853 GCA_932195095.1 Andricus curvator
GGGTCGGAGTTTGAATAATTTCGGCTCGCGATCCTCACTGTAGGATCGCAGACAATTTAAACCCGGTAAAACCCAATACCACTCGCGATCCTCTCTGCAAGATCGGAGTTTCAATAAAAATTTGTAAAAATAAATTCGGCTCGCGGTCCTCACTGTAGGATCGGAAACAATTTAAACCTCGTAAAACTCAATCTCACTCGTGATCCTCTCTGTAGGATCGGAGTTTCGTAAGACTTATTTTAAATACACATCACTCGCGATCCTCTCTATAGGATCGGAGTTTAAATAAATAGCGGTTAGCAATCCTCACTGTAAGATTGGAGACAATTAAAACCTCGTAAAACCCAATCCCACTCGCGATCCTCTCTGCAGGATCGGAGTTTAAATAAAAATTTGTTTAAATAAATTCGGCTCGCGATCCTCACTGTAGGATCGTAAACAATTTAAACTTCTCAAACCTCAGTCCAACTCCCGATCCTCTCTGTAGGATCAGAGTTTAAATATGAGTTGTTTAAATAAATCTCACTCTTTTCTTCAATCTTTTTATTTATTGAGGATCCTTCTCACGCTCTTCGTCGTAGGATCAGAGAAAGATTAAATTTATTTAATCAGAAATTCTCACTCGCAATCCTCTCTGTAGAATCGGGAGTTTAAACCAAAGCTTTTTCTAAATCGGCTTTCTTCTTACGATCCTCACCGTAAAACCGAAGTTTAATCAAAAGTCGTTTAAATAAATTCGGCTCGCTATCCTCCCTGTAGGTTCCTAAACAATTTCAACTTCTTGAAACTCAATCCCACTCACGATTCTCTCTGAAGAATCGGAGTTTAAATAAGAGTTGTGTAAATTTAATTAATGATCTCTGTGAGATCGGAGTTTAATTAAATGCTTTCCATAAATTGGGCCCCTTCTCTCGATCCTCACTGTAGGCTCGGAGATGGGACCCTATTCGATTAAATAAAAATCCTTTCGCGACCTCTCTGTTGGATCGGAGACTAATTAGGAGCCTTTCAAAATAATCGCGATCCTCCCCGTAGGATCGGAGTAAGAAGGAAGTTTCTTTAAAACAAATTATTCTCCCGATCCTGTCCGTAGGATCGAAGAATCTACCTGTCTGTGAAATTGATTTTATCCAAATTGTGCTTAACAATTTCCTCTAATTTGTTCCCATTCCTGAAGCAAGTCCGTCTACTTTTATTAAGTACTTGTTTTTTAACATGAACCTGCTCTTTGTTTGCATTAACAAATAAAAAAGCTGCTATACTGCAACAAGATTTTGAAATGGAAGAATTAATATAAATGCTGGGTTTAAATTTAAACAAGAAGCTGTTGTCGCGACGATCTTCGTTTATAAGTAAAAACTTTTACTCGCGATTTCTAACTTCATTTTCAAATTTTCAGGTCAATGTGTCGTGGACGCTGGAGGCTACATTTTCAACACCGAGGCCCACCCGATAGATCCAGGAGCCCTTCACTGTTGTCGTCGTGTACAGAGTGTCTTTCCCGAAAAAAAGTCGACTCTCCGAAAGTTCGTTTCGGTTGAAAATCATTCAGAGGAAGAAGCTGCGGAGCCATTTTCGGAAGAAGAAAGAATTCTGCAAAATGAATCAGAGAGAGACAAATCAATTGTAATCGTGAAGCTTTCAGAAATGAGACAAACAGCGAATCTCACTAAGGAAAATATTTCGAAAGTGGAGGAGAACGAAGCAATTGTTGAAAATGAAGAAATGGAAATCGAAACCGAGAATGTGAGTTCCGAAAATTCCAGAATTCAAGTTGTTCCTCCACCTAATGTGATTTATAAAGCTGATGACAGCGAAAATATTGAATCGTATGAAATTGGAAGAGCGAGTGTCGAATATTCCTCAACGGTTTCACTTAACAATCGAAGTGATAAATTGGAGGAGCAAGTTCCTAAGAAGAAATTCGAACCTCAGGCGATGCTTGAGAATATTAGAAGAGGGAATTTATATCCCATGAATTTTACAGCGAAAATCGATTATCAGACTTTGTCTTGTAAAGCGCAGCCCTTTTTGCAAAGGATTTCGATTGTGGGAGAATTTTTTTGGAAAACTGCTAATTAATCCGAATTTAATTCTGCAAAGAATTGTAAATATTGTTAAATATTTTATAAAGACTGTGAGAATGAATTTCGAGTGTATGAAAATAAAAAAGAATAAAAATATTCTATTCCAGCTTTTGTTAAATAAAATTCCAAAGTAGAATTACATAGATTTTATTTTACAAAATCATAAGTTCTTAGTTGGAAACGAGACTGAACAATACGGTAAAATAGTTTTCCGTGTGAAGGCACCAAACCAAATTAAAGGTGCCTCCACACGGACAAATCTCTTAAAGTTACATTAATTTACAATAAACTCTTAAATTATATTCACGGCATTTTTAAATAAAAATAAATCTAAATTTTATTCATCCACGTAGCCTCTTCGGAGTTCCTCCTCCATCGCTTCCATGTGATTCAGGCTTTGCTCCTGCGTCATTTGTTCCATGAGTTCGTGATTATATGTAGAATGAAGCATCAAAGCAAGAACTCCAGCCCTCGAGGCCATATTGGATCTGATCTGTCTTTCCTGTTCAATCAACTCATCAATTTTCAACCACTGTCTTACCCTCTCCATATCGATTTCAGCTCGACGTAATTTTTCCCAGACGTGGTGTTTAACGCAGCTTTTTTTCGGAGCTCGACAAATTTCTCCGGTGACGTCGAAGACGTTCGTCACGAGAGGACAACCGCAGATTTCGCTATCGCTGATTTTTGGATCCTTACAGTGCTCGGGGCAGAGAACTCGAAGTCTTTTACAGTAGGTGCCGTTCACCGAGTTGTAAAAGTCGCAGAACATCACCTGGCCCTCGATTCTGGTTTTAAAACTTGATCCAAAAGATTCTTGGGATTCGTACTGCAAATAAAAGAATCCAAATGTAAATTCAAATTAGGGAGATATTTGTTTTGGAAAACGTGGCTCAACATTACGGTGAAATAATTTTCCCTGTGAAGGCACCCGTTCCATTCCAAATTAAAGGTGCCTCCACACGGAATTTTTTTTTACCTGCAGGTCTGCTACAAAATCCCAAAATGGAGTTACTTTCTTAAAAATTCATCTGTTTGGTTGAAGATTCATAATGTTAGTTTCAAATTCATCTCTTTAGTTGAAAATTTAACAATTTTGATTAAAATTCTTTTTTAGAAAATCCAAATATTTTGGTTCAAAATTAACTTTTTTGTTGTGAATTTAACTCTTTTGTTGGAAACTCGTCTTTTTTGGTTGAAAATTTAACTACTTGGTTGAAAGTTGAATTACTTTTTTAAAAATTCAGTGGCTTGGTTGAAGATTCATCATTTTATTTAAAAAATTATCTCTTTTGTTGAAAATTGAACTATTGTTTCAAATTAGTTAGGTGACCGACCCCCCTTAGAAAAGTCAAATAATTTGTTAGAAAAATAAACTGTTGGTTTGAAAATTTATCTTCTGGGTGAACTACTTTGTTAAAAATTCAGTTGTTTCGGTTAAAAATTCATAATTTTAGTTGAAAAATAATCTCTTTGGCTGAAAATTTAACTATTTTGTTTCAAATGTAAAAAAATCTAATAAGTTGAAGAAAATTAAATTATTTGGTTGAAAATAATTAACTTTTTGTTGAGAATGTAACTCATTTGTTGAAAATTCGTCTTTTTGGTTTGAAAATTGTAGAAAATTCTACTATTTGGTTCAAAATTAACTTTTTTTTGAAAATTAATATTTTCGGTATGAGAATTCAACTATTTGGTTCAAAAGTAACTTTTTTGTTGAAAATTCATCCTTCGGCTCTCAATATTCAACTCTTTTGTTCAAAAGTGTTCTTTCTGGTTTGAAAATTCATTTATTCCGCTAAGAAAATGCATCTGTTTTGGTTAAAAATAAAACTCTTTGGTTGAGTGATATGTCTATTACTGAATTCGAATATTTTTGTTCACTTGCCGAAATATATTGTGTATTTTTCATTTACTTTAACTAATGCCTATTTCTTTTTAAATTGGATGTTTATTAATTACCATCTCAGTTATTTTGATTTTTAAATTATAAAATTAAGAAAATGAAAAAAGTAACTTTTCCGGCAACTTGAAATTACTGTATCTAGTAACTGTAACTATTTACAGTTACAAGTAACGTAACTGTAACTAGTTACTACATGGTGTCAACCTTGAAATCCTGGAATTCTCCTTGAATTTTTTTTAAGCCTTGAAAACCTGGAAATCTCCTTCAATTTTATACGAGAACCTTGCATTTTTAAGGTTTAAAACAGTTATTTGATTGAAAATTGAAATGCGAAGAGTAATTTAAATCTTTTAGTCTATTATGAACGAAACATCTTGTTTAGAAGAAATCTTGCATTTCAAAGTTTTAAAGCGATTTCAAAAGGTTTCAAAAGATTTTAGAAGAATTCAAAAGATTTCTCAAAGATTTCAAGGATTTCAAAGATTAAAAAAAAGCGTGTAAACTACATTTAAAAGATTTCACAAAAATTTCCCCAAGATTTCGAACATTTCATAAAAACTTCAAGGATTTTAAAGAATTGAAAAAGGCATGTAACATACACTAGATCTTTAAGATTTCACAAAGATTTCAAACATTTCACAAAGATTTTAAAACTTTCAAAAGATTTCAAGTATTTAAAGATTTTAAAAAGGATATAGTAAACCAGATTTCTAAGATTTCAAAACACTTCAAAGATTTGAAACGATTTCAAAACTTTTTGCAAGATTTCAAAAGATTTCAAATATTTTAATGATTTCAAATTAATACAAAAGATTTTAGTAAGATTTCACAAATATTTCATGAATTTCACAAATATTTCAAAGATTTCATAAGAATTTCAGAAAGTTTTCAAAAGAATACAAGAATTTCAAAGATTTAAAAAAGGGTGCAGGTGCAGTACACCAGATTAATACTACAATTTTCATCAAAATTACTAACAATATCTTAAATTCTTCAGATGATTTGACATGGAATTGCTCTTTGTCGAAAATCAATTTACCTTTTTTTGGTGAAACTTCAACTATTTGGTTGAAAATTGATATTTTGCATTCAAAAATTAAACTATTTGTTTGAACATTTATGTACTTTGTGGAAAATTCGTTTTTTTCTAAAAAATTGATCTTTGCGGTTAAAAATTCATCTTTTTGGCATAAAATTCAACTATTTCAGTTGAAGATTCATCATTTTAGTTGAAAATTCATCAGTTTGGTTGAAAAATAATTTCTTTAACTATTCCATTTTTAGTAGAAAATTGATCTTTTCTAGTTTAAAATTCGAAAATTTGTCTTTCTTAATTGAAAATTCAACTATTTCCTTGAAAATTCACGTATTTTGTTAACAAATCAATTTTTTTGTAGAAAATTATCTTTTTCTTTGAACGTTAATCTTCTTATTTAAAAATTCTTCTTTTCGGTTAAAAATTCAAGTATTCCAGTTAAATATTGACCATTTTAGTTGAAAATTCATCTTTTAGGTTGAAAATAAAATTATTTGGTTGAAAGTTAAAATCTTTTGTTAAAAATTAATTTTTTTGTAGTTGAAGATTCATCGTTTTAATTAAAAATTCATTTCTTTGGTTGAAAAAAGAGCTGTTTGATGGCAAACTTGCTTTTTCTTTGGATGTTTTTTGGTTGAGAATTATTTTGTTTTTAACTGAAAATGTAACTATTATTCCAGTTGAATGTTCCATAATTTTAGTTAAAAATTCATCTCTTTTGTTGAAATTAATCTTTTTGGTTGAAAAATAATCTTTACGGTCAAAAATTCAATTAATCTAGTTAAAGATTCATCATTTCAGTTAAAAATTCATCTTTCTGGTTTAAAATTCAACTATTCCAGTTGAATATTTACATCTTGATTTGAAAATTCATCACTTTGTCTGAAAATGTAACTATTTTTTTGAAAGTTAGTTTTTTTCATTGAAAATAATTTTTTAACTGAAAATTCAATATGTAGTTGAAAATTCCTCTTTTTGGTTAAACATTAATTGTTTAACTAGAAATTTAATTACATATGTAAGTTTTCGTTGACAATTTATCTTTTACAGAAAAAATTATTTTTTGGTTTGTTTGAAAATTCAACTATTTTAGTTGAAGATTCATTGTTTTACTTGAAAACTCTTATGTTTGGTTTAAAATTAATTTTTTTTAACTAAAAATGTTACTGTTCCATTAGCGGTTGAAATGTATTGTTCTTTTATTTCAAAATTCCACTATTTGGTTGAAAATTTGTCTTCTTTAATTAAAAATTCAACTATTTCGTTAAAAATTCATGCATTTTGTTGAAAAATTGTATTTTTTCGTAGAAAATTAATCTTCTTGTTTAAAAATTCATCTTTTTGGTTGAAAATTCAAGTGTTCCAGTTAAATATTCATCATTTTAGTTGAAAATTCATCTTTTTGGTTTAAAATTTAACTATTCCAGTTGAAGATCCATAATTTTATTTGAAAATTGAACTATTTTGTTAAAAATCCGTTGCTTTTTTTTTGGTTGAAAATTAATTTATTCAACTGAAACTTCAACTATTCCATTTTTTGTAAAAAATTAATATTTTTAGGGGAAAATTGAAGTATTTTTTGCAAAATTTATTTATTTTGCACTTTTTTGCTGGATGTTTAGAACGAACGTCATGAATTAAGATAAATATTTGCGTTTGCGGCAAATATGAATATGTTACTTTTAGTTGACCAAGAAAATTGAAAAATTTAACCGGGAATTTTAAATTGTCCTTGAATCGCCACCCTGCTTATCCAACACTAACTCTTACCTTATTAAAACACTTTTCCATGTGCTTAATCGCATTTTTCGAACTGATTTCATGCCCACAAGTGATGCAGTACGTGCTCATCTCCATGTCATCATTTTCATCAACTTCAGCCTTGGGATCGATTGTCAAAAGCTTTGCTCTCTCGACAATATGATCCAATTCCGCGTGTCGCTTGTCCAACTCTTGTAAAATTCTCCTAACATCATGTTGCTGTCTTCTCACGGACTCAAGAGCCCTTCTATTATTTTGTTCTGCTATACAGGGCGTCATCGCCCATTCCTGGAGCCTTTGTGGAAGAACCTGGTAAATTCTGTTCGTAGCAAGTTTCATTCCACACTCGTCTGAACAGTATTTGCTACCAAGACGTGACTGTTTCGCACAGGCTGGACCGTAACAATGAATTGGAGGATCTAGGTGCTCGATTCTTTCATTACTCGAGTCTCTTCTTCGTTTTCGGCTCGGTTTGGAACTTTTGCTCAGGCTTTTCAGTTTCAGAGGATCACCAGATATGCGACACGTTTTCTGGACGCAGCGCAGTTTTAATCTTACGGATGGGCCAAATTTTTTCAGGTGTCTTGAAAAAAAAATGGATTTTAAATTAAATGGGTGACCAGGCCTCGGACTCACTTCCGAGATCAACAATAGAGTAAATGATGTCACAAATTTGAAAAAATAGTGTTAAAATAGTGTCATAAAATTTTTCATGTATTAAACTTATGTGAAGTCCGAATTTAAAATTATATAGTCTGAAATCCAAAAGTGTGTAATGGAAAGTTAACTTTATTTTTCAGGCAAATTTTTCAGTTTTCTATCCATATATTGGAAAAATATTAAAAAAGAATGTAATTTTTTATTTCAAATATTATTAAGTCCATAAATTATAAAAAGTCTTATTTATTTATCCACTATTTTCAGTTAGATGCGAACTGAATTATTGGAACCCAATAAGAAAATCTACCTTTTTTCGTTGAAAGTTCAGTCTTTTCGGTTGAAAAGTCTAGTATTAAATTTTTGGTTAAGAATTCATCTTTTTTTGGTTAAAAATTTTAATATTTGGTTAAAAATAGAATTGACTTGTTGAAAATGCAACGGTTTGTTGAAAATTCGTCTTTTTGGCTTGAAAATCTAAATATTTGATTGAAATTCTTTTTCTTTCTTGACTAACAAATTTTTTTGGTTGCAAAATCAAGTATTTTGCTGAACATTCATCTTTTTGATTTAAAAACTCATCTCTTTTGGTAAAAATTGTATCTTTTTGGTTAAAAATGCAACCGTCTGATAAAAAATTAATCTGCTTCGGTTAAAAATTAACTTTTTTGTTAACAATTGAACTGTTTTGTAGAAAATTCGTATTTTCGGCTAAAAAATCAATCATCTCGTAAAAAATTGACCTACTTGGTTGAAAATTAACGTATTTTGTTGAAAATTCGTATGTTTTAGTACATAGTAAATTTTTTGTTAAAAATGTCAACTATAACATTTTTCGTTGAAAAATGAAGTTTTTAGGGTGAAAATTCAACTCCAGGGTTGAAAGTTGAACTACTTTATTAAAAATGCATTTTTGTTTGTTTCAAAATTCATAATTTTAGTTAGGAATTCGTTTTTTTCTGTTTAAAAATTAATTTTTTTTACACAGATCATTTAACTATTTTCTTGTAAATTCAACTGATGGTTGAAAATGAACTTTTATGTTGAAAATTCCACAATTTGGTACCAAATTAAACTGTTTTGTACAAAATTTTTATTTTTTATGGAATATTAATTTTATTTATTAAAAATGTAGCTATTTAATTTACAAATTTATAAAAATGAAAATAGTATAAACTAAAAATTAATCAAAAACAATTTGGACTAACATTACATTCTTTGTTCAAATTATTTAGTTGAAAATTTATGACATTTATTGAAAAATTCTTTTTTGTTAGAAAATTTAACTTCTTGGTTGAAAATTCCACTATATGGTTTAAAATGTATGTATTTTGTCAAAAATTCGTCTTTTCTGATAAAAAATTAATCTTCTTGATTGAAAATTCAACTAGTTGGTTAAAAATTTATGTATTTTTTTAAAATCCGTCTTTTTTGGCAGAAAAACAGTTTTCTGGGTTAAAAATGCAACTATTTTTTTTAATTAATTTTTTTTTAATAAGTTGAACTACTTTTTTCAAAGTCAATTTTTTTGTTTGAAGATTCATAATTTCAGTCAAAAATTCATTATTTGTTGTTAAAAATTAATTTTTCCAACAAAAATTTTAACTACTTTGTTGAAAATTCAACTGGCTGGTTGATTTGTTTCAAAATGCAACTGTTTGATTGAAAATTAATGTTTTTTGGTTGAGGATTCAACTATTTTGTTGAAAATGAAAATTCAACAATTTGATTGCATTTCTTTCTTGTATAAAAAATTTTTATGATTAAAAATTCAACTATATTCTTAAACATTCATCTTTTTGGTTTTAAAATTATTCTTTTTCTGTAGAAACTGTCTCTTTTTTGGTTATAAATGCAACTCTCTGGTTAAAAATTAATCTGTTTCGGTTAAAAATTCACATTTTTGCGTCGAAAATTCAACAATTTGATGAAAAATTCAACTACTTGGTTGAATATTTTTGTATTTTGTTGAAAATTCTTCTTTTTTGGGTTAATCAAACTGTTTTTTATTTTTTATTTAAATCTTTTTTTGACGAAATATCAAATATCTTTAGGTTGAAAATTCAACTCCTACGTTGAAAGTTGAACAACTTTCTTAAAAATTCACTTTCTTGGTTCAAGATTCATTATTTAGTTGAAAATTCGACGTTTTTTTGTGAAAAATTAATTTTCTTAACTGAAAAATTTAACTATTTTGTTGAAAATTCAACTGGTTAGTTGTAAATTACCTTTTTTGTTGAAAATTCATATTCTCAGGTTGAAAATTAAACTATTAGGTACAAAATGAAACTTTTTTGTAGAAAATTTGTGTTCTTTATTTAAAATTATTGTACGTATTTTATTGAAAATTCGACTGGTCTGCTTGAAAAATAATCTTCTTGTTTGAAAATTTAACTATTTGCTTACAAATTTATGTATTTTGTTGAGAATTGAACTTTTTTTGGTAGAAAATTAATCTTCTTGGTTGAAAACTCGTATTGTTCGTCTTCGTGTTGGTTTGAGGATTCAGCTATTTTGTTAGAAATTCGTCTTTTTGGGTTCAATTCAAGTGTTTTTGATTCCAAATGAAATTTTTTTGTCGTTAAAATATGAACTATTGAATTTTTTGTTGAGGATTTATTTTGTTTGTTGAAAATTCTACTACTTGGTTGCAATTTGAAGTATTATTTTAT
>CAKNYM010052435.1:83253-104961 GCA_932195095.1 Andricus curvator
TATTTTATTATATTATTAATTCATAAAAAACAGTAAGATTTGGTGTGATTTTTTCGAAATAGTAGCAAAATAGTGTAATCGCAATCTAATTAAGAATATTAAATTGAAAATTGTTTTTTGTACCTGCAGGCGTCGCACTTTCCGCAGTTTTCGGTACGAAGACATCCGGTGCATTCGCCGCAGCGTTTTGAAGACTTTTTGACAACGGGTGCGTCCCAATCTGTTATAGTTTCGTGGCGATGAGCGCGTTCTTTTTCTCGGTGTTTTTTGTGTTTTCTATCTTCTCGGTCCGAACGTTTTGGTTTGTACTGAGTGACGAGGGTCGGATCTTCTTCTTTACAACGCTGAAAATATTGGAATCGAATCAAAATTATTCATTATGAAGGTATTAGAAATTCTATGGAAATACTAATTGTCAGAAATACAGACTTCGCAGCCCAAAATGCTTTCAAAACAGGGAAAACAGGATGATTTTTCACGAAAATAGAGGAATAAATTCTTTTAAATAAAATTATTGTAGATACCATGTTGAATTCAATATGATACGAATTTTCAACAAAATAGTTCATTTTTCAAACAAAGAGATGAATTTTCGATCAGTGATGAATTTTTAACTGAAATGATGAATCTTCAACAACAACAAAATGAATTTCTGACAAAGTAGTTAGAACTTCATACTAGTATAGACGAATTTTCAACCAAAAATGGAATAGTTAAATTTTCCGTTAAAACGATTACTTTTAATTAAATGAAAAAAGAATTTTCAACCAAAAAAATTACTTTTCAACTAAGAAGTTTAACATTCAACCAAATATTTGACTTTTCAACTAAAAAAGATAAATTTACAACGGAAAATGTAACAGTTGATATCTTGAACAAAAAAGAATTTCCTTTTTAATAAAAACTAGTTTAATTCAACCAAAGAAGACGAATTTTCAACGAAACGGTTGAATCATCAACCAAAACAGATTAGTTTTCAATAAAGTAGTAAAATTTTCAACAAAACAAAAAAAAATGAATTTTCGATCACTAGAGGTAAGTTTTCAACGAAAGACTTGAGCTTTCAAGCTAAAAAGTCGAATGTTTTAGAAAATAGTTGACTTTTAAACCGGAAATGTTGAATTTGCAACAAAAAAGTTACTTCTTAACCAAGAGAGATGAATCTTCAACCGAATAGTTAAATTATCAAACCAAAAAATTGATTTTTATTAAAGACAGTCGAGTTTTCAACATAAAAGGAAATTTTAAACCAAGAAAGATGAATTTTCAACCAAAAAAAATGACTTCTACCAAACTGATGAATTTTCAACCACATGGTCGAATTCTCAAAAAATAAATAAATAAAATCCAAACAAAACAGTTGCATTTTCAACCAAAATGTTTGTATTTTCAAGTTAAAAAGTCGAACTTTTAGAAAACAGTTGACTTTTAAACCCGAAAATATGAATTTTCAATAAAAAAGTTAATTTTGAATCAAGATGAATTTTCAACAGTTTAAATTTTAAGCGAAACAGATTAAACTTCAACCAAAAATAGTTGCATTTTCAAAAAAATAGTTAAATTTTTAAGATAAAAATACGAATTTTTTTAGAAGACATTTGAATTGTCATTCCGAAAGATGAATTTTTAACAAAAAATGTAATAGCTGATATTTCAACTAAAAAAAAACATTTTTCAACAAAATAGTTAAATTTTCAACCAACGAGTTGAATTCTCAACAATATAATTAAATTTTCGACAAAATAGTTGAATTTTCAACCAAAAATAAATAAATTCTCAACAAAAAATGTAATAGATAAAAAAGACAAATTTTCAAAAAAATATATGAATTTTCAAACAAATCGATGAGCTTTAAAAAAAGAGACATTTTCAACCAAAATTGAAAAATTTGAATTTTCAGCAAAAAATTAATTTTCAAAATAAAAAAAAAACTTGTAACAAAATAGTCAAATTTTCAACCAAACAGATGAATTTCCATCAAAAATTATTGATTTTCTAACCAAAAAGACGAATTTCCAATAAATTAAGACTTTTCAATCAAGAAAGAAAAAAAGTTCCTCCAAATAATTGAACTTTCAAGCCCAACGATACATTTTCTGTTAAAAAAAAGTTAAAGTTTCGACGCAGAAATGTGAATTTTCAACAAAAACAGTTCAACGAAACAGTTTCATTTTTAACAAAAAAAAAAGGAAAATTCAAAAACCAAGAAAATTAGTTTTCTACCAAAAAAAAACGATTTTTTTACTAACCACAATCACTTTCACAAAAAATGATTAAACTTCAACCAAAAATAGTTGCATTTTCAAAAAAAAAGTTAAATTTTCAAGATAAAAATACGAATTTTTTTAGAAGACAGTTGAATTGTCATTCCGCAAGATGAATTTTTAACAAAAAATGTAATAGCTGATATTTCAACTGAAAAAAAAAAAACATTTTTCAACAAAATAGTTAAATTTTCAACCAACGAGTTGAATTCTCAACAATATAATTAAATTTTCGACGAAATAGTTGAATTTTCAATAAAAAATGAATAAATTCTCAATAAAAAATGTAAAAGATGCATTTTCAACAAAAAAATATGAAATTTCAACCAAAAGAGGTGAACTTTAAAACCAAAAAGACCAATTTTCAACCAAAAAAATTAATTTTCTACAAAAAAGACAAATTTTCAACAAAATATATGAATTTTCAAACAAATAGATGAGCTTTAAAAAAAAGATAAATTTTCAACCAAAATTGAAAAAATGAATTTTCAGCAAAAAATTAATTATCAATACAAAAAAAAACTTTGAACAAAATAGTCAATTTTTCAAGCAAACAGATATATTTTCATCGAAAATTATTTATTTTCTAACCAAAAAGACGAATTTCCAATAAATTAAGACTTTTCAATCAAGAAAGAAAAAAAAGTTCCTCCAAATTATTGAACTTTCAAGCCCAAAGATGCATTTTCTGTAAAAAAGTTAATATTTCGACGCAGAAATGTGAATTATCAACAAAAAACTTCATTGTCAACGAAACAGTTTCATTTTTACCCAAAAAAAGGAAAATTCACAAACCAAGAAAATTAGTTTTCTACCAAAAAAGACGACGAATTTTAAACAAACAATGAAAAATTTAAATTTTCAGCAAAATAAAAATAATTTTCAAGGCAAATTTTTTTGAAAACAAAATAGTCCAATTTCCAAAAAGATACTTTTTTCAACAAATTAAGACTTTTCGTTCAAGAAAGAAAAAAAGTTCCTCCAAATTGTTGAACATTCAAATATGAATTTTCAACAAAAAAGTTCATTTTCAACCAAACAGTTGCATTTTTATCTAAAAAAAGAGGACATTTCAAACAAAGAAGATTAGTTTTCTACCAGAAAAAAACGAATTTTTTACTATCCAAGATCACTTTTACAAAATTGATTAAACATCAACCAAAAACTGTTGCATTTTCAACCAAATAGTTGCATTTTAAACCCAAATTGACGAACTTGAATGAACCAAAAAGGTGAATTTTTAACAAAATACTTGAATTTCCAAAAAAATAATTAAATTTTCAACAAAAAAGTTCAATTTCAAAACAAAAAAAGTCTAACACTTTAGAAAACACGTGATTTTTAAACCCGAAAAGATAAATTTTTAACCAAAAATTTTTAACCAAAAGAGATCAATTCTGAACCAAAAATATAATAGTAGACTTTAGAACCAAAAATATTTGAATTTTCTTACTGGTTTCTCTTAATTCAGTTCGCATTTAAGCGAACGAGAAACGAGAAAAAGGGGAAGTTTCTTCAAAACAGGGAAAGGTGAGGAATTCTTTCAAAAAGGGTTAAAGAGGGGAATAGGGGAACGAGCGTGAGGCCTGGAAATAGTAATTATATATAATTATTGTTGAGTTAAAATACTTACGACACAGAAGAATTGTTTGATATATTTTGCCTCCTTTTCTGTTATATTTATACAATCACCGTGATACCATTCTTCGCAAGCATCGCAGCCACTTTAAAAATAAAAGGGAAACTAAATTTATATTCTTATTCCTAAAGATTTAACGTCCAATTCTATTATAGAAATGTTTACAATAATAGACAAACGTAAAATAATTATTCCATGTACTAAATAAATATGTAAATAAATTATTTACTCACATCATAAATCGAGAACTATCGGAACTGCGGCAAATACAATATTCCTGCCCATCTTGTTTCAAGAGAGTGGCGATTTTGCTCTTTCTTTCCGGTAGCACAAATTGCTTTGCAATTTCTTCTCTCTGAAAAGAACCATAGAATGCAATTTTATTTAATTTTTAATTAATTAATGTTTTAAATTAGTTTTTAGCAATTTTCTCTTAGAATATAGTTATACAGTCGCGGTTTTTTCCCGAATTTATCAACTTATTTTCAACTTTTCAGTTAGAGCGAGGCAATAATAAATTAAACTTAACAGAAACATGTCTTTAAACCATTTATTATTATTTATAACAATATTTTCATAAAATAATGATAGAAAGTTGCAGTTTTTTCTCAAATTTTAAACTTTTTTTCAACTTTTCAATTAAAGAGAAGCAATAATCAATTAAATTTAACAGAAATAATTCCTTAAACCATTTCCAATTATTTATAACAATATTTTCTTAGAATAATGCTAGAAAGTTGCAGTTTTGTCTCAAAATTTTCCACTTTTTGTCCACTTTTCAATTAGAGTGAAACAATGATTAATTCAAGTAAAAAAACATAATTGCTTAAACAATGTATTATTTTCAATAATATTCTCTTTGAATAATGCTAGAAAATTCCTTTTTTTTCTGAAATATTAAACTTTTTGTCCACTTTTCACTCAGAACAAACTATTAATTAATGAAATTTAACACAAATAATTGTTTAAATAAATTATTATTGTTTATAGCATTTTTCTCTTAGAACAGAATTAGAAAGTCGCGGTTTTTCACGAAATTTTCCACTCGTTTTCAACTTTTCAGTTAGACCAAGGCAATAATCAATTAAATTTAACGTGCGTAATTGTTTAAACCATTCATTATTATTCTCAACAATATTCTTTTTGAATAATGCTAGAAAGTTGTGGGGGTTTTCTAAAATATTACACTTTTTGTCTACTTTTCACGTATAGCGAGGTAATAATTAATGCTAATTAACAAACACGATTGTCTAAATGAAAGTTGCTTTTTTTTTTAATTTTTCACTTTTTGTCAATCTTTCACTCAGAGCGAGGTAACGATTAATGCAATTTTACAAACATAATTGTTTGAAAAAATTATTATTGTCCATAACTATCTTCTCTTAGAGTAATGTTAAAAACTTGCAGGCTTTTCTAAAATTTGCAGCTTTTCTTTGACTTTAAAGTTAGCAATAAATAATAAATATTAATATTAATTTTAACAAAAAGGCTTTCAGTAACTACTTCAAGGAAAATTTACATTTAATATGATCCAAATAGAAAATTTGAAGGTTTTCTCAAATATCTGTTTTATTTCAGAAAAATATATTCACAAAAAAGAGAGAGATTGTTTAAAAAATTATTTTCTTTAATGTTTATTCATTATTCATAAGTAAAAGGCCAAAGCAAAGTGAAAAATGTAAGAAAGAACCGTAACTTTCTAGCAATTATCTAGGAGAAGATGGTTATAAACAATAATAATTTGTTTAAACAATTGTGTTTGCTAAATTGAATTAATTATTACCTCACTCTAAGTGAAAAGTGGACTAAAGGTTAAAAATTCCAAGAAAAACCGCAATTGTAACCCGAATATATGAACTTTCATCAAAAATGTTAATTTTCAACCAAATCGATGCATTTTCTACAAAATAGTTGAATCCTCCACCAAAACAGATGAAATTTCTACCAAGAGTTAATTTTTTAAACAAAAAAAAATAAATTTCAACATAAATGTTAATTTGCAACCAAATGGTTGAATTTTCTACAAAACTGTTGAATTTTTAACCAAACAGTTGAATTTTCTACCAAACTTAAAATTTTAACCCAAAAAGACGAATATCTTTATAACAATTATAATTAAAATATTAATAATAAATAACATATATTAACAATCTAGCACACTTTGAGTGAAAAGTTGACAAAGAGTTGCAATTTTCAGAAAAAAACGCCACTTTCTAACATTATTCAAAGATAATATTATTAAAAAAAATAATACATTGTTTAAACAATTATCTTTGTTAACTTGAATTAATTATTACCTCCCTGCAATTGAAAAATTGCCAAAAAGTGGAAATTTTAGAAAAAACTGCAACTTTCTAGAATTATTATTCTAAGAGAATATTGTTGTAAATAATAATAAAGGATAAACAATTATTTTTCTTAACTTTAATTGATTGTTGCCTGGCTACAATTAAAAAGTGGAAAGCAACTCAAAACATTCAGAAAAAACCGCGACTTTCTAATCCTATTATAAGAGAAAAGTACTAAAAGCAATACATTTTTTAAACAATTTATGTAAACATCTAATTATCAGTATGTAGTATTTTATGTATTAGAAAAAATTTGTATTAAAAAACCATTTAAAAAATTATAATTAGCGCCAGAAAATTGCGAAACGCAATTTTTCACTTATGGGTTTTTTTTGAGATACTATAAAACAGACTTACGGGGGAGATATTTAAAAAGTAATTATTTATTTGTATTCCACGGCTATTTGTGAAGAGAAATTTCGAGTTTCAATTTGATTCACCTATAATATTGACGTTTCTGAATACAATTTACAAAAACGTCTTTTTTTTCTTACAGGAAATACGTGTTAAGCTTAATGGGGCTTGCAGAACCTCGAAATATTATTTAAAACAAAAACGCATTTTTTGCAGATTAGAACAAATTTGGGGCGATGTGCAGGAAATTTCGAAAAAATAATTTCCTAATGCATTTTTGGACAACCCTATTATGTAGTCGCAGAAAGAAATTATTGCAACCAGAAAAAAAATATTCAGATTGTTGACATTTGTTGTCAAATTTTAGCAAAATTAATAATTAAACCCAAGTGACAATTTTTTGTAGCTGAAGGAACGTCTATTATTAACTATTTTACTAATAAAATCTGTTTACCAGTTCAAAATGAACTAAATTAGTGAATAAACAGAAAAATAGTCAAAACTATGAAATAGACGTTTTTGTTATATAGACTTACAAAAAATGTTATTTTCAAGTTAAAAACATAACGAGCATTGAAAATATGATCCATTTTGACAGTCGAGAGTAAAAAATTGTTAGCAAAACCCAATTTGTTACTTTATTTCCTTTATTTTGACAATAACTAAACAACATAACCTCAAAATTTAATTGTCTCGAGAAATTATTGAAAAAGACACTTACAGATAATCCATTTTGCTGTTTGTCATTCATAATTATTTGAAATATGAATAATCACTTTAATGTTAAACAAAAAAGCACTTCCGTGCAAAATAACACCCAAAAATCACTTTATTAAATACGAGGAAATTTCACTAAAAATATGTAGGCGGCCATTTTGGAACTTTGGTATTTGCGCATCTTTCTTGCGCCGAGAATCTTGGCTCAAAAGATAAATACCGCGAAAATTTGATTTTAGAACTGTTCAGAATAAATTAGAACACCTTTCCTACTGGAAAAATTATTATTGTATTACTATACTTTTTTCAATTTAAAAAAGATGAAAAAACCGTTTTCTATACACAAAATATTCAAAAAGGTTAGTTAAGTCGTTTTTATACTTTTAATTTTTCACCAATTTCATTAATCTATGAACATTTTATAATTTTAAACTTTATATATAGAATAAGTATTCCTTTAAACTTTTCAAATATGCAATTGGTTCTGAAAATTTAACATAAAATCATTATTTTCTAATTTATAAATAATTTTAATAAATTTGAAAAAGAAGCTAAATAAATAATTTGTTCTTTTGTTGTACTAGAAGAATAATTGCAGAAAAAATATTTCTAAATATTCTAAAAATTAAATTTGATTTTTCCTCCTTTCAACCAGAAAACAAATTCAAAAATTAATTTTCTCCATTTCCCTCTTTAAAGTAAGAAAATATTTCAAAAATGGTTTTCTTATCTTGTCTCCAAATGTTCAAAGTGGGATTGCTAAAAAATTAAGCTATTTGGTTAAAAATAAACTTCTTTATTGAAAACTCGTCTTTTTTGTTTAAAGATTCATCTCTTTTCGTAGAAATTTAATCTTTTTCATAAAAAAATTACTGTTTCGTAGAAAATTTGTCTTTTTAGCTTGAAAATTAAAAAAATTTGGTAGAAAATTCAACTATTTGGTTTCAAAATTAACTTTTTTGTTAATTTTTTTTTTTTTTTGTTTAAAAAATCATCTCTTTTGGTAGAAATTTTATCTTTTTTGTTAAAAATGCAACTATTTGCTACAAAATTATTGTTTTTCAGTGGATGATTAAACTATTTTGTAGAAAATTCATCAATTTCGTTGAAAATTAACATTTTTGGTGAAAATTCATATATTTCGGTTAAAAATTCAACTGCTTTGTAGAATAAATTCGACTTTTTGGCTTGAAATTTTTAACAGCTTAATAGAAAATTCAATTCTTTGGGTAAAAAATTTAACAATTTCGTAGAAAATTGAACTATTTGCATGCAAATTAACTTTTTTGTTCATAGTTCTTTTTTTAATCATATATTTTGGTAGAAAGTAAAATTTTTGGTTAAAAAGGCAACTGCTTGGTATAAAATTAATCTGTTTTGGTTGGAGGAATTAACAATTTTGTAGAAAATTCATCGATTTGCTTAAAAATTAACTTTTTTGTTGAAAATTCATATATTCGGGTTAAAAATGATACTATTTTGTAGAATATATATTCGTCTTTTTGATTTGAAAAGTCAACAATTGAGTTGAATTTTTATTCTTGACTGAAAAATCTTTCTTAGTTAAAAAATTAGTCTTTTTCGTTTAAAAATTCATCTCTTTTTGTAGAAATTTAATCTTTTTTTGTTATTGAAAATGCAACTTTTTTTTAGAAAATTAATCATATTTTTGGGTTGAAGAGTCAACTATTTGGTTGAAAAGTCAACTATCTTGCTGACAATTAAATTTTTAGTTGTAAATTCATATTTTAGTGATAAAAATTCAACAGTTTAGTTAAATTTTTTCCTTCTTGGCTAAAAAATCGTTTTAGTTGAAAATTCAATACTTTTCTTGAATATTCGTCTTTTTCGCTAAACAAAAAATTCGTTGCAATTTCATCTCTTTTTTTTTTTTTTTGAAAATGTAACTTTTTTGTAGAAAATTAATATTTTTGGGTTGAAAATTAACTTTTTTTTTAAAATCATATTTTTGGGTTAAAAATTAATATTTTCCAGTTGAAAAATCGTCTTTTTGGCTTAAAAATTCAACAATTTAGTTGAATTTTTTTCAAGACCGAAAAATCTATTTTAGTTGAAAATTCAATACTTTTCTTGAAACTTCGTCTTTTTTGTTAAAGAATTCATCTCTTTTCGAAGAAATGTCATATTTTTTTGTTGTTCAAAATGCAAATTTTTTGTAGAAAATTGATCTTCTTTGATTGAAAATTATTTTCGGGTTCAAAATTAATATTTTCCAGCTGAAAAATCGTCTTTTTGACTTAAAAATTCAACAATGTAGTTGAATTTTTTTTCAAGACTGAAAAATCTACTTCAGTTAAAAATTCAATACTTTTCTTGAAACTTCGTCTTTTTTGTTAAAGAATTCATCTCTTTTTGTAGAAATATCATCTTTTTTGTTGTTGAAAATGCAACTTTTTTGTAGAAAATTGATCTTTTTTGGCTGAAAATTATTTTCGGGTTAAAAATTCATATTTTTTAATTGAAAAATCGTCTTTTTGGCTTGAAAATTCAACACTTCAGTTAACATTTTTTCTTTTTCACTGAAAAATTTTTCCAAGTTGAAAATTCAATACTCTTGTTGAAAATTCATCTTTTTGGTTTAAAAAGTCAACAATTAAGTTGAATTTTTTTCTTCTTGATTAAAAATTGTCCTTAGTTGAAAAACTGGTCTGTTTTGTTTAAAAATTCATTTACTTTCGTAGAAATTTAAAAATTTTTTGTTTGCAATTGCAACTTTTTTGTAGAAAATTGATCATATTTTAAGGTTGAAAAGTCAAATATTTGGTTGAAAATTCAACTATCTTGCTGACGATTAATTTTTTTTGTAAATTCATATTTTAGGGATAAAAATTCAACAGTTTATTTGATTTTTTTCCTTCTTGACTGAAAAATCTTTTTTAGTTGAAAATTCAATACTTTTCTTGAAAATACGTCTTTTTTGTTCAAAAATTCATCTTTTTTTTGTAATTTCATCTTTTTTTTGTAGAAAATAAATCTTTTTTGGTGGAAAATGAAGTTTTTGTTGAAAAATCATATTTTCGGGTTGAAAATTCATATTTGCGAGTTGAAAAATCGTCTTTTTGGCTTCAAAATTCAATAGTTTACTTGCATTTTTTTCTTTTTGACTGAAAAATCGTTACAAGTGGAAAATTCAATACTTTTGTTGAAAATTCGTCTTTTTGGGTTAAAAAGTCATCTTTTTTGGTAAACATTTGATCTTTCTTGGTTAAAAATGCAATTCTTGGGTTGAAAAGAAATCTATTTTTGTTACGGATTTTGTAGAGAATTCGTCCTTTGGGTGGAAAATTAAATTACTTGGTTGAAATTGGAACTACTTTGTTAAATTTTTTAATAAAAAAAATTAACTTTTGTGAAAATTTTTTTTGTTGAAAATTAATTTTTTCAACTGAAAATTTAACTATTCCAATTTGGGTGGGAAATTTATGTATTTTGTTGAAAATTTGTCTTTTTTTGTAGAAAATTTATCTTGGGTAATAAATTATGTACTTTGTTGAAAATCCATATTTTTTACAGAAAATTAAGCTTCTTGGTTAAAAAAAGCCATTGTTTGGTTGAAAAGTAATCTATTTTAGTTGAGAATTCAACTATTTTGTTGGAAATTCATGTTTTTATTGAAAATTTAATTGCTTGCTTCAAAGTGGAACTATTTTGTTAATTTTTTTTTTGCTTTAAAATTGAACAATTTTGTGAATATTCTTCTTTTTTTTCGGTTGAAAATTTGTGTATTTTGTTCAAAATTTAACTTTTTTTGGTAGAAAATTAATCTTGGTTGATAAATGATGTATTTTGTTGAAAACTTCTATTATGAGAAAATTGTCTTGGTTAAAAATTCAACAATTTGGTTAAAAATTTATGTATTTTGTTGAAACTCCGTCTTTTTTGGTAGAAAAAGTAAAAATTTTGGTTAAAAATGCCACTCTCTGGTTTAAAAAAATCTGTTTTAGTCGATTTTGGTTGAGAATTCAGCTAGCTTGTTGGAAATTAATTTTTGTTTTTAATTCAATAAATATAAATTTTGGAAATTCTTGGAAATTAATTTGATTGAAAATATAATAACTTGGTAATTTTTGGTTAAAAATGCCACTGTTTGGTTGAAAATTCAACTACTTTGTTGAAAGTGGAACTATTTTCTTGATCAAAATCCGTATAAAATTAATATCGTGTTTAAATTAGGAATTTTTGACAAACAATTAAAGTATGTTCTTAAATTTATTAATTATCAGGATCGATTGACTAAATAAATTGATAATACTAGAAACATAATTAAGTCCATGAATTTGAATAATAATTCAAACACATTTTTATAATATCTTCCTAATTAAAATCAGTATAAATTCAGTACATTAAAAGTTACCTTTAAAAATAAATAAAACAATGTTATTTAATTTTATATTACAATTATTAGAAAATTGTATCACGTTCGAAAAATTTCCGACTCTAAACAAAATTCCCTGACATTTCCAGGTTTCCCAGATGAATATACACCCTGTAATAGAAGTCCAATAATAAAAAAATCACCTTCTTATTTTTCTTTGTTGTGAAAGCATTTATTTATTCATCCTTTTTTTCAATTTAAATAATAATCCAGACAGGGATTGGCGTGAACTTAGGAACTGTTCTAGCGCATCGACGAATCCAAAACTAAAAAAGGTCTTTATAAGACTTGCGTAATTCGTTAATAATAATGACATATTTTCTTTTTATCCTCCATACTTTTCCCTTGATTTTTCGACTTTTTTTCATGAATTTTTGTAATTCTATAATCGTAGAACAGTGTTGCTTCCGACATGATAGTGGCATTTTTATTTGAACGTGTGCAACAAAAATGAATAAACAGCGACATATCACAGTACCGTACGCAAAGCTTTTTTGTCGCAGATAGAACAGCTTAAAAGCCAAAAAAAAAGACGGTAGAGCCTACTCGACTTCTTTTCCATTTTACACAATTAATTAAGAAGAACGTCTCTCTTTTCTCGTTTCTGTAATAGCGTTAACATATTTTTCATTTCTTTTTTTTGTCCTTATACAACATTCTTGTGGTCGATATAATTATAATATCTCATATTTCGTCTGCTTTGCTGGTTTCTGAGGTTTATTTTTTTAATATTAGTAACAAAGTATTAAGTGATCGTCAAGTTTTGCACATTCGGTAAATCCAGCCCCCCAAAATAAAGCAAAAATTGAAATAAAAAAGGGATTCATCTACTTTTCAAACTTTATAATTAAATTTTACTACAGGCTCGATTACCGAAAATCCAAAACCCACAAATACTGCGATCCAAATTTGAAACGAATGCACGTCTCGAAAATAAGGATGTTTTCTTCGTTTTATGGCAGTGTAAGGAATATAAAAATATTTTCGAAATTAAGTTCTGAGGCTTTTTTTTCTCTTAATTGGAAAGATCTCGAAATTGAAAGACAAAGTAGGCATTTAAAAACCGATGAAATTCGAAATCGATATTCTAAATCCTCCGCTATATAATTTTAAAAACGACCTAAATTAAACTAAATCACAAAACCGCAAATGTTTAGCATTTCTTTTCGTAAAAATCTGACTTTTCAATTGGAAAATTGGAGTCGTGCACTCTTTTTTGAAACTGATCGCTTTTAAAACCCACAAAGGGACTTTGGCAACATACTAAAAGTTGGCAACAATATCCTTTCGTGTATCTCTCAGCCGGGCAGTACAGCCTCTTGCAACAAATTTATTTCGCACACGTACACAGAGATTTATCACACGAACACACAGAAGCTCACACTCTTGTTTTTTTTCTTCAAATAATCATAATGATAGGATCTTCTTTAAATAATATCTAATAATAACATATAATAATAATATTAATAATAATAATAATAGTAATAGTCATCGAATAGTTTGACGATAGCCATCATAATAATTAATAATTAATAAACGTCACAGACTGCCCTTCCTCCGTATACATAGAATCATTTATATAGTTATATATACAAAACCGTGGAGTGTTTTACATGAATAACGAAGTAAATATACACTTGTACAAAGGCTAGGATTGAGATCGTCTTTTACTCGGTTATTATTAGCCCCACGATCTTTTTCCGAAATGCCAGAACTCAGACTAAATTGGAAGAAATGGGTTCTCCGAAAAATCGACTTTTTATCGAGTTGGGAACGAAGCTGAAAAACTTATTGTCTTTTCTTTTTACATTCTCATTTATTTAAGTATTTTATACTTTTACATGGGAGTTATTCTTAAGTATCTTCATTTTTATTCAATTAGAGAACGAAATTCACTTTTGATTCCTTTTGTATTGAACTAAAGATTTAAATTTAATTTAACTTTAATATAAATCTAATCAAAATACAAACAACTCAAATCGAAATTTGCATTCTTCATTGAAATAATCTTCCGGTCGCAAAAAAAACATATATTTTTTTTAATCGGACCGTTTTTAAACTTGTCAATCGATGCGGAAAAATCTTTCACCGATTTTTAATGCCCGGGAAGTTAAATCACCAAAGGCGCGTTTTGAATTCTCATCCGAAGTCCGACAACTAAATTTTCCCAAAAAAGTCGTTCGGATAAAAATTCTAGCGTCTTTTCCTTACGAAAATAGTCAGAGATCTCTTAAAATAACAATTACGAACCGATATTTTAATCTTAAATTTATCAATTTACAGTCCGCGACTCTCGAAATCACAAAAGAAAAAAAATTCTGCCCCTTTTCCGTGAATTTTCGGGAATGTACGCGAAAAAAGAACTGTGCAATGACTTTTACTATTAGATTAAAAAAGCGGACTTTCTTCTCGATGGCAGTAAAAATCCTTTCCTATTTTTTTCTCTCCCCGAAAAAAGAAAACGGAAAACAGCGCCAGGCCGTTCCTTGGAAAAAATAAATAGCGTACCTCGGCGATAAAATTGTTTTTTTTTTTGTCTATTTTTTTTTCTTTTAGTAAAGTAAGTCTGTAATAAAAACGAAAATTTCGTAACTTAAGAACTTTTCGAAGCTGTACCGCCGAATCGAATTTTTTGTAAGGCCTCGCAGAATCGGGCAAAACTGAAAACAAAGGCCGAAAAGCGAGGCCTTGCTTGTATTTCGAGTTTCGAGTCTCCGGAGAGAAAATCGACACGAAATTAAGAGTTGCGAATTTAAATTAATTTACGATTAATTAGCGTTAATACTAAAACAGATACAAGGCAATCACGTCGCAATCCCCAGACCACCGGAAATTGAAATATATTTTTTACTAGAACTTGGAAAGATTTGAAATTTGGGAAATTGGAATTTAAGACTGTTTTGGCTAGAAAAAAAACATTAAATAATTTAAAAATCAAGCGAAATTCGAAAGCATTCCAATACGACAAATTGCAAAATCAAATTCTGGGTTCCAGGATTGCGAAATGTTTGAGCAAAGCTTATTGAGGAACCGCTTTTCAAAGCGGATCCTTTTTAGTTGATTCTGCATAGTTTGGTGTCCCTTGAGATTGCTGTTCGAACTTCGAACGACTCTGATAAATTGTAACGACACGAGGGTCTTATTACATACTGGAAGAACACTTGATAACCCCTTTTTGCCTCAAAGCACCGGTTTTTCCCCCACGAAAGAAAATAAAAGAGAAGAAAAAAAGAAAATACTCGAAACTTCCCATCCAGCGGGCTTTCTACATTTTTTACACAATAAATATTTCGAGAACGAGAGACCCCACTTCCAATCTCGTAACTGTGTTGGCCAAACGATCCTTACATTAGTTCAATAATATCAGTAATTAATAATATTAATAATAATCAACATGCAATTTTAAAAACTTTAAAATAAATATTAAAATTACGTGCTGCTAAATAAAATTTGGTTTCTTTCTTTTCCCTGATTCTCGGACGTGATAAAAAAATTATTTCAATTTTTTTTCTTCAGACAGAAACCAACGAAATTACGAGATTCGAGTTTCCAAGATTTTGTTCCCTCAGAAATCGCGAATGAACTTTGAATTAAAAAGTAATCCGATCTCACTTTTCATTCTAGTGAACTTCTTTTCCGATTTTAGTTTTTTTTTTAAATTTGCAAAACGAACGAAATGAAACAACGACGAGGAAACGCGCAGCATGAGTTCCCATCCTTCACTTAAACTTTCCATTCACTCGGCTGAAGCATTTCTAACAACGAAAGAGTCTAGCTTTTCCCGCGATATGTACATGCACTCTCAATGAATAAATTTCAAGTTCGAACAGCAATCGTGAGAGGACAAGCGCAACGACAAATCTACAATATCATTCGTATCTCACACACTCGTACGCTCGCAACAAGAACATATCTTGGATGATCTTTACATAGAATTAGCTGTAAGTTACATCTTATTTTTTTAAATAAGCGAGTCTGTGTAAAAACGTTGCATCCCTCGCACGAACCGGCACACAAAAAGTCAACATCTCTCTCTCTCTCTCACTTTTCTTCTTCCTTTCAATCTCTCGCAGTTCTTTTTTTTTCTTCTATTTTTACAGACACCACAACTAGAAGAACCAAGTCTTCAATTTTCCTTCCTCAATTTCTCATCCCTCCTTTTATTTATCTCTCTACTTCTAATCATCTAAGCGTAATCCAGCTCGCGAGTAACTAGAATTTCGAGTTCTCGAGATTTTACATTTCCCAATCGCGAAAGAGTTTACAGGGATGCTTCAGTATTTACATTTTGCATTCTACATTTTCATTCGCCACTCACTCATGACTTCTAGATTTCCTTTCTAGACCTCGCATCCTCTGCATTTAGACTTCATATTTTCAAAATCCAGGCAAATTTACAGTGAATTTTGATTGGCTGGCACTCCTGGGAGTCGGATCGAATTATTTTGCAAGTTTAGAGACTTTAAAGTGAGTCTGTTTTTCCATCTATTTTTTGTCATTTCCTATTGGTTTTTTGGCTGTATCTTTTTTAATTTTTGAGGATGCAAGTACCCGAGAGCAGTAGCTGCTCTAAAACGCTTCGACTATTTCACTCTTTTATATACAGTTTTGTTTTTACTACCTGAGGCACTCATTGCGCCACTTGACTTTCGTTGATTCAACGCGAAGGATTTGAATCAAGAGTGTAAAGGAGGCGATATTTGATCGCGCTATATATTTTTTCTTCTTCATTCATAAATAACACTGGCTTGAGGGCTAGTTTATTTACTTATTTAGATACTTATTTATTTCTTCTTTCTTCTTTTTTCATTATTGATTCCTCTTCTTTCGCATTTTCACATGTACAATCGACTTAGAAGTGTTTTGAGGAAACATCAGATTAAGTTCCGGTTTCCGACCCGAAGCACTTATTGCAATTATATTAATTACACACTATCGTTCAGTCGGCGGACTCTTTAAAGACGTGTTTTTTTAAAGCACTTTTGTTGAGTTTATCGTTTTTAAGTTTTCGCGACGAATTTCACTGTCCACTGTAGTAACGAACACGACCTGTTGCTGTCGTCGCTGGCATTTCTTTCATCACGTCTTCCCATGCTGAAAATAAAAAAAAAAGGAAATTAGATTATTCAGACCATACAGTCCCTATGGAATAAAATATAGGGACCAAAGGGTACTTTTTGTCACGCTCATAGGATACTTTTTTGGCGTTCAAAGGGTATCAAATTCAAAAATTGGAGAAATTTAAGATAAACGTGAAGAATTCGATTAATAAATTATTATTTTGTTTTAAATTTTCTTTTAAATTCAAGTTAAATTCGAAAACTAAGTAGAATTGAGTAAATTTAGAAGGAATCATGTGAATTAATAAAATTCAAGTGAATTCCAAAGAATTAAAAAGAATTTAGGTTAAATTAAGAAGAATTCGGGGTGAATTCCAAAAGATAATTTAAAATCTCTTCAAATCTTTGAAACCCTACTAATTTCTTATAAAAAAGTGACTAATGACTACAAAACAATTCAAATCAAATTCAAAATAATTCATATGAATTGAAATAAATAAAAAATTTCTTGGAATTACGAGTTTTCAACAAAATAAGTGAATTTTTAACTGAAAAAGATCAATTTTCTAGCAAAAATAAAATAGCTACATTATTAATAAAACATTCATTACCAACAAAAAAAAAAGAATTTTGAACAAAATTTGTTACATTTTTAACCAAAGAAATGAACTTTTAATTAAAATGATGCAGTTTCAATCATAAAAATAAATTTTTAACCAAATAGTTCCATTTTCAATCAAAAAAGTTATATTGCTACCAAAAAAAAAAGACAAAATTTCAAAATAGTAGATGAATGTTCAACTAAAAAAGATAAATTTTCAACAAAAAATAAAACAGTTTAATTTTAAGTTAGAGAAATAAGTTTTTAACCAAATAAAATAAACCAACGAAATAGTTAAATTTTCAACCAAACAGCTGAATTTGCAACTAAAAAGATTAAAGCTCATAAAAAAAAAATTTCGACGAAAAATTGAATAGTTAAAAAAATTAATATTCAATAAAAAAAAACTAATTTTCAACCAAAGAAATGAAATTTCAAACAAAAAAATTAATTATCGACCAAAAAAGAATAATTTTTCACAAAATACGTGAATTTTAAACAAAATATTTTAATTTTTAATGGAATTTTCAACCAAAAAGGTTATATTGCTACCAAAAAAAGACAAATTTTCTACAAAATAGATGAATTTTCAACCAAAAAGATTAAATGTCTATCAAAAAAACTGTCGACAAAAAATGGAATAGTTAAATTTTTAGTTAAAAGATTAAATTTTAATATAAAAAGAATAAATTTCTACCAAAAAAGAATAATTTCTAACAAAATACATGGATTTTCAAACAAATATTTTAATTTGTAATGAAATTTTCAAATAAAAAAGATCATTTTTCAACAAAAAAAAGAATAATTTAATTTTCAGTTTGAGAAATAAGTTTTTAAGCAAATAAAATAAAGTCTCAACGAAATAGTTGAAATTGCAACCAAACAAATGAATTTTCTATCAAAAAGATTAAATGTCTATCAAAAAAAAATTCGACAAAAAATGTAGTTAAATTTTTAGTTTCAAAAAGTATTTTTCACTAAAAACACTAATTTTCAAAAAAAGAAAAATTAATTTTCAATAAAAAAAAAATAATTTTCTAGCAAAAAAGAATAATTTTTAGCAAAATACATGAATTTTCAACCAAATATTTTAATTTTTAATGGAATTTTTAACCTAATAGTTGAATTTTCAACCAAAAAGGTAAATTAGTCACTAAGAAGATTAATATTCTACGACAAAAGACAAAGCTTCAACAAAATACAGAAATTTTCAACCAAATAGTTGAACTTTCAACTGCAGAAGATAAATTTTTAACCAACCATAGAATAGTTCAATTTTCAGTTCAAAAATAATTTTAAAAATGTTACAAAATCGTTAAATTGTAACAAAGCAGTTCCACTTAGTAGATTTTATTCTAAATAAAGGGTAATTAGTGCGCAATGTTCTAATCTTTTAAAATTTCCTAAAATATTTAAAAATAAAAGCTCTTGAAAATGCCTGAGAAGTTTAAAGAATAGTTTAAAATCTTAAAAATCCTATCAAATTCTTAAGATATATTAAAAAATTGTCGGAATCTTTAAAAATACCCTGAAATTTTTCAAAAGAATACAAGACACTTCAAAAATATGTCCTGAATTGAATAGCGATTAACCCATGAGTTAATTTATTGAAAGAAAAGTGACATAGGGTACGATAGGGACCAAATCTTGAAAATAGGGTACTTTAGGGCCCTCAGCAAACTTTACGTGTATAAGAAATTTAAGGTATCTTAACAATATATTCAATAATTTAATAATAATAATCAATGGAATAAAAGTCTCCAGCAGTTTGAAATACAAAATTTAATGTTTTCGGTTTAAGAAATATAACATAAAATCCAAGTAGTGGAACTACAATCTTTAAAAAAGATAGAATGTCATAAAAGGTCCCATTTTTGAAAATGCTGATAAAGTGACGTTTTTTCCTAAGCTCGATTAAAATTTAAAACCACACTTTCAATATTTAAATAACCCTATAAAGTGTGTACACTATACAAATATTTTATTTACGTAAATAGTTTAAATGTTGAAAATTGAAAATTCTTATTCTTCCCATTAAATAAAGTCTTCTCAATTTTTATAGATTTTAAAAACTAGAAAGTTTCAGCTCAAGAACTTTTGGTAATAATATTCTAATTTCAATGTTGCAGATTCTCGAAAGTTCAGCTTTCTGGATAAACTATAGATTTTAGAAACTCTATAAATGATCTCAACAGTTTTTTGGTGATTTGGAAACTTTTTAATGTTGAAAATATAAAATGCAACTGCAAAAAAATGTTAAAGAGCAATACGCTGAATCTTTTAACTGCTAAGGTTTTCGAAATTTTTTATTTATAAGTATTTTAAACGCATACAAATTTTCAACAGTTCAGAGAATTTTTTACATATAATAATTGGAAAGACTTTCTAAATTTATTTTAAATTTATGAGGTCTGTATAATCGTTTCATTCCACATTTTATACAGGACCAAAAATGAAACTTTTTAGTGGAAAGATGTTCTTAAATCTTAAAAAAAGAATTGTATTATTCCCTTAACCATTTAAAAGGTTCAAAATCCGGGTGGCGATTTAGCGGACGATTTCAAATTCCCGGTCAAGTTTTTCAATTTTCCAGGTTAACTAAAAGTAACATACTCATATTTTCCGCAAAATTTATTTTAGTTTATGACGTAAATTCTAAACATCTTTTAACAAAACAGAGCTAAACATTGAAAAATAAATTAATTTTAAAAAAATACTTAAATTTTCCACTAAAAAATATAATTTTTTAACAACAAATTTCATTTAACAAAAAATATCAATTTTTTACAAAAAATGGAAGTTAAACTTTCAGTTGACAAAAATAATTGTCACCAAAAAAAGGCATTTTCGACAAAATTGTTCAATTTTCAACCAAAGTGATGAATTTTCAAATAAAATTATGAATCTTCAACTGGAATAGTTCAATTTTAAACCAAAAAGATTAATGTTCAACTAAAATGATGAATATTTAACTGAAACGCTTGAATTTTCAACCAAAAAGATGAATTTTTAAACAAGAAGTTTAATTTTCAAATAAAAAGATTAATTTTCTAACAAAAAACACAATTTTTCAACAAAATACATGAATTTTAAACGAAATAGTTGAATTTAAATTTAAAGAAGACAAATTTTCAACCAAATAATTGAATTTTGAGCTAAAAAAATAATAATTTTCAACCGAAAATGGAATGGTAACATTTTTAGAAAAAAAAATTAATTTTAAACCAAACGTAATCGTTTTTAACTAAAACAATGAATCTTCAATTGAAGTAGTGGAATTTTCAAACCAAGAAATTAACTATGGAAATTTCAATTGAAATAAGTTAAATTTTCAGTTAAAAAAATTACTTTCAACAAGAAAAAAATAACTTTCAAAAAAATACTTACATTTTCAAACAAAGGGATGAATTTTAGAATAAAATTGTAAACATTTAACTGGAATAGTTCAATTTAAAATCAGAAAGATGATTTTTTAACTGAAATGATGAATCTTTAACTAGAATAATTGAATTTTTGACCAAAAGGGTTGATTTTCAACCAAGAAGATGAAATTTTACCACAAAAGATGAATTATCGACTAAAATGATGAATATTTAACTGGAATACTTGAATTTTTTAACGAAAAGAATTTTTAAACAAGAAGATTAACTTTCAAACAAAAAAATAATTGTCTACCCAAAGAAATAGATTTTTCAATAAAACACGTGAATTTTCAACGAAGTTGTTGAATGATGTATATTTAACGGAGTGGCTATTTCGCCATATATGTATGTCGAAATAGCCGACGGTAGCTTATTTCGACATACAAGTATGGCGAAATAGCCGACGGTAGCTTATTTCGACATACAATTATGGCCAAGTAAGGACGGTACCTTATTTCGCCCGTCGGAATATATCCAGGAGAAGGTGAAGGTTAAAATAAAAAAATGAAGAAATTAAAAAGAAAATGAAGAAGTTATTTATTAAAAAGGCAATTATAATTGCACCAGCGATACATGTAAGGTGAGTTAACCTCAAAATGTCAAAGACAGGGCTCAGAGGTGGTTCAGACCATCGCTCGCAGGTGTCGCAAAAATCGAATGCGCCAAATTTAAATTTCATTATAATTTGCTCATATCGCTACGAATGAAAACTTTCAATTTTAAGAAAATAAAAATAAATTGTCAGGTCCGAATCTATTTTAGATCATGCAACTTCAAGTCACAGAACCATTCGTCTCTTAAATATGTTTTTCATTATAGACTTTAGTGAGAGGTATTTTTTGTAGAACGTTTTAAAATAAGAAAAGTGTTTCCTTAGAATTTTCTCAAATATATTCTGATATCGTTG
>CAKNYM010052435.1:109961-160715 GCA_932195095.1 Andricus curvator
TTTAATAAATAACTTCTTCATTTTCTTTTTAATTTCTTCATTTTTTTTATTTTAACCTTCACCTTCTCCTGGATATATTCCGACGGGCGAAATAAGGTACCGTCCTTACTTGGCCATAATTGTATGTCGAAATAAGCTACCGTCGGCTATTTCGACATACATGTATGGCGAAATAGTCGCAGCCTATATTTAACTGGAATACTTGAATTTTTAACCGAAAAAAATAATTTTTAAACAAGAAGATTAACTCTCAAAGAAAAAGATAATTTTCTACCAAAGGAAATCGATTTTTCAAAAAAACACGTGAATTTTCAACGAAGTTGTTGAACTTTCAATTAAAAAAGACAAATTTTCATCCAAATTGTTGAATTTTAAACTAGAAAAGATCAATTTTTAACTATTAATGGAACAGTTAAATTTTCAGTTTATAAAAATGAATTTTCAACTAAAATGATGAATCTTTAACTGGAATAGTTGAATTTTATGCCAAAAAGATGAATTTTCAACCATAAAGATTAATTTTCTACAAAAAAGACGAATTTTGCACAAAGTACATACATTTTTAAACAAATAGTTTAATTTTTAAATGCAAAATATCAACTTTCAATCAAATAGTTGAATTTTCACCAAAAAAAGATAAATTGATTTTCAACAAATTAGTTACATTTTCAACCAGAGATGAATTTCAAATTAAAATGATAAATCTTCAACAAAAAATTGATTTTCAACAAAAAAGTCTAACTTTTAACCAAGTAGTTAAATTTTTAACTGAAAAAGATGAGTTCGTAACGAACAATGTAAAAAAATGTTCTATTATAATTCAGAAATATTTCTTCTTTGAAATACTACTTCTACTCTAAAAACTACTTAAAAGTACTTTCTTTATCTAAAATTTGGAAGAGGGAACTTTCAAATTGTGACAAATTCTGACTTGGAACAGGGATCCTTTTAAATTCCTTTCTTCTAAATCCAAATTATAATTCTTTAAAAAAATTCCCGTTCAATGTAAAAAATTTCCTGTTTCAAGTGCAATTATATTTCTTTACCGAAACTCCCTGTCCTAAAATAAAAACCATAATTATTTTCTAAAATTCCCTGTTTCAAGTCAGATAAACGAGGAGTAAGCAAATAAAACGTGATAAATCCATTTTTTGAAAAAATTGAGAAAAGGATTGTTTTTTTATAGATATATTTAAAAAATTTCAGAATCAGACTCAAGGAACGTTACATTCTTTAAATCGTATGATAAGCTCTCTTTTTAATTAATAAAAAGCAAACGGTCATTTGTCGGGTGTTATTCTTAATTTCATATTGCAATGAAAACTCTGTGGATGTATGAGAACAACTACTAACTAATGTCAACAAAAATAAGTACTCTTGAACAATAATAAATTATAATTCAATTATAGTAAACTGAGATAATCTGACAAATGTAAGATCCATAAACCATGAAATATTAAATAAATCCGTGACATAATAAACACAGTCATATGCCTTGCAACTGCAGATAAAGTAGAAATCACTATTCTAAATTCACAAAAATTATTAAAATAATGAAAAGTTGAATTTTGCTACGATCAGAAGTAAATTTCCGGGTTTTTAATTAAATTCCCGTTTTTTCCCCCGGCCAATAAAATTTCCGGTTTCGCGTTTAAGTCGCCACCCTGAAAATTAACTTTTTGTTATAAATTCATATTCACGGGTTGAAAATTAAACTGTTTTGTAGAAAATTCGTGTTTTTCTCATGGAAATTCAATAATTTGGTACAAAATTAAACGGTTTCGTAGAAAATTCGTTTTTACTTTTTTTATTCGTTTTTTTTTTTTTTTTTTTGAAATTCGTTAAAATTGATATTTTTTAGTTTGAAAATTCATTTATTTAGTAAACAATTTTTAGAAACGAAAAAAATATAAACTAAAAATTAATCAAATCAAATTTGGACTAACATCAATATCCATTGTTTAAATTATTTAGTTGAAAATTTATATAATTTCTCGAAAATTCGTATTTTTTGGTAGAACATTAATCTACTCTTGACATTCCTCAACTTTATATCATTTATCCTGAAAGATAATAACTTTTCATGTCTTAGAGGTGGAAAAACATGGTTTAAGTAAATAATAATTATTTAAACAATTCAAAATTATTTAAAAAATACTTTAATACTCGTCACTTATCGACTAAAAATCATTCATGTTGAAAAAATTCCGAATAATACCGCCTTTAGCATGAATAGGGTCACCCACTAATTTTTTTTCATTTTTGTATATTAAAGTATGTGCTCTAAAATCACTAATAATGCCAGTATACTGTGAAAAAACCTTTTTTAGAATGAATATTTGAAAAAGAAAAATGTGTATCACTTATAAGTGTAATCACTTTTGGAAAATTATCCGAACTGGCTTAACGCATCCAGGCATACTGATACTCCATAAAAATAAACCCTTTTAGCCAAAAAACTTCGATTATTAATTATTTCGATTGTTTTTATCAAACTGACCATGTATTTTCTTCAGCTTTGAAGGCGCGTGACGTCACACCATGTGTTACATGCCATGAGGGCGCCACTGTTTCGTTTAAAAAATCGACATTTCACATTTAAATTCTTTGGGAGTCAAAGTTTATAAAAAGCTTAACTATAAGGCAAACCAAATTTTTGTGGATGACCCTATTCTATAGAAAATTGCTATTTTGCATTTTTTTTACCATTTTCCGGGCACAATAAAAGGGGATTGGGGGGGTCTAAATTGAAAGTTACTGCAGGGCTCGGAACTGCTCAAGCTTAAACAAATAGTAAAATAGTAACCATACTTCTCTCAAAAAAGTAACCAAAAAGTAACAATAATTTGGCGAAAAAGTAACCAAAAGAAAGATTTTTTACCAAAAAAATGTATGTTTAAGAAAGTAGTTGAACTTTTAACAAAATGGGTTGCATTTTTCTGACTAAAAAAGATGAATTGTTAACGAAAAATGTAATAGTTGATATAATAACCAAAAAGTGTTTTAATTTAATACAAAAAACAGTAGAATTCATTCAAAAAAGACGATTTTTCAACAAAATAGGTTATTTTTCAACCAAATTGTTTTTGAAATCTTTTAAATTTTTATAAAATATTTGAAATCTTTCTAAAATCTTTGCGAAATCTTCTAAAATCTTTGTAATGTTTGAAATTTGTTGTGGAATCTTTGCGAAATCTTCTGAAATTTTTGTGAATCTGTTAAATCTTTCTGAAATATTTGTGAAATCTTTCTAAAATCTTTGCAAAATCGTCTAAAATTTAAAAAAAATTTCTGAAATCTTTTTTAAGCTTTGAAATTTTTGAAATCGCTGAGAAATATTGGTAAATCTTTTGAAAATTTTTGCGTTATCTTTGAAATCTTTGCGAAATTTTCTAAAATATTTTGAAACTTTTATAGCATTTTTGGAAATTTTTGTAAAATCTTCTAAAATCTTTGTAATGTTTAAAATTTTTGTGGAATCTTTTAAAAATATTCTGAAATGTTTAAAAATTTTTGTGAAGTCTTTCTAAAATCTTTGAAATTTTTTTGAAACCTTTGAAATTTTTCTGAAGTTTTTATGGAATTTGTTGAAAAATGCGAAATTTTCTGAAATATTTTGAAACTTATGTGGAATTCTTGGAAATTTTTACGAAATTTTCTGAAATTTTTGTGAAATCTGCGAATATTTCTTAAATTTTTTGCGTTATCTTTGAAATCTTTGCGAAATTTTCTGTAATAACCAAAAAGTATTTTAATTTAATATAAAAAAACAGTAGAATTCATTCAAAAAAGACGATTTTTTAACAAAATAGGTTATTTTTCAACCAAATTGTTGACTTTTTAAGCCAAAAAGACCAATTTTTACAAAACAGTTGAATTTTCTACCCGTAAATATGGATTTTTGATAAAAAAAGTTATGTCACACAAATAGTTGAATTTTCTACGAAAATAGGAGAATCTTCGACCAAAAAGACGAATTTTCAACAAAATGAGTAAATTTCTAACCAGAAAGTTGAATTCTCAAATAAAACTATGTATTTTTAAACAAAAGGTTGATTTTCAATCAAGAAGATTAATTTTCGACCAAAAAAGACGAATTTTCAAATAAAATGATGAATTTTCAACAACATAATAAAGTTTTAACAAAATTGTTCAACTTTTAACCGAATTTCAACCAAAGAAGATAAATTCTCATCGAAAAATATAATACATAGTTCGATATTTCAACAAAAAAGACTTATATTGTAAATCAAAAACTAGCAATTTTAACTAAATTGCAATTTTTCTGAGGATTCATGGTAATTCAATTGATAACCCGGGAGAATTAGGGATTAACAATAAAATAACAATTAGTTTGTATGTAAAATGTTATACATTTTACATACGAACTAATTGTTATTTTATTGTTAATCCCTAATTCTCCCGGCTCTAAAGCGCCAAATTTACTGAAAAAATTGGAATTTTTGCATTTTTCACAAGTTTTTAAATAATACGATTAATAAATTAATTCATTTTGCTATTTCGGGGGAAAAATGTAACCAAAAGTAACCTTTTCATAAAATAAGTAACTTTTTAGTAACCGCGGAACAAAAAAGTAATTAAGTTACTAAAAAGGAACCCGTTCTGAGCCCTGTCATTGGGTGAAAATTATTCTTTGAACATTTCTTAAGAGGTGACTACACTTTAATGCCCAAAAAGTTTATAACAAGTAATTCTTTTTTCCATTTTCTTGAAAACCCAGCTTTCCCCATTTAAAACCCCATGTTAATTTCAAGAGCTCGGGGGCACGATCAAATGGGGGGGGGGGGGGGGCAACAAAAATCGAACTTTTATATAGGTATAAATTTGGACCACCCTAGTAGACACCCTGTATAAAAAAATGAAAACCACTCACCCAATCCAACGAATGTGACAATCTTGTCATGATTATAATTCTGTACATTAATGTTCCCCTCCGGTGCCACATATCTCGCCGAAAAGTCCTCCTTCGGTGGATTAATATATTTTTCCATATTAGCAAGTGGCACCGCCGGCGGCGGGCGCATAAACACCGGTGGTGGATGGTACCTAAAAACATGCGCGACATTTGGCGCAGTTTGCATCACGTGTGCAATCGGCATCCCCGGATGTACATTATGTACCGGATTCATGTGGAAGTTCGGTGGGAATTTATCATAAATCTTCACATGATTCGGAAACGATGGCGGCGGTTGACTAAAGTTCGGCGGCGGTTTATTAAACGGAGGAACTCCGGGCGAAAATACAGGACTGGGCGTAGGAGTTTCCTCCGAATCCTCGGACAAAAGAAGCTGTTCATTGATTTCAAATCCAAAAGTGAGTTCACTCGAGTCCGAGTTTCTCGAATTGTCGGAACTCGTCTCGTCCAAGAGAATCACAGCAGGCCTCTGTTGATTTTTCTTCTGCTCACTCGACTTCTGCTCTCTGTCAGACTTGGAAAAAACTTGCTCCTTTGCTTTCTTATTATCGGAATCTTCTTTCGTATTCCGAGATTGATTTGATTTTGATTGAGTCTGATCTTTCAGATTCAGAGCTTTTGTGAGCTTCTCACTTCTTCCGAGAGGATTGGAAGCATTTTGGATCCAAGGTTTCCCCCTGGGTTTTGAATCCGGTTCCTCGTTGTGGACTTTTTCTTGATTTTGTGATATTTTTATTTCGTGGTTTTGAGATATTTTGATGTCGTCTTGGATGACTTTTTTCGAGAGTGGCTCTTCGTGCTGCGGAGTTGGAAGGATGGGGTTCCTCCTTGTGCGAGGATTGTTGCTTTTCGAGGAGTCTTTGTTGATTTCGATGGGATTGTTATTGTCGATTTCGATTGTATAGTTTATTACAGAATTGGGTAGTTTTGGCGGCGCCGGGTTCGTTGGCGTCGTCTCGTTGGAATTCGGACTAGAGTTGTTGCTTGTTTTGTTATCCTGCAAAACAAAAAATACACTTTCGTTCATTATCGAAGTTCTCTATTCAGCTAGAAATTTACAAACGCAATAATAAGATCAAGATTAGGGTGAAAATGAAACTGAACAATTCAAATTATAACGCTTAAAGTTTAAATTTAGCCCTTTTAATTTAAACGATTCAAAGCTTTCTACTTCAAACAATTCAGTGCCGAATTGTTTAGTTATGATATTTTGATTTATAATTGCTCGTTTTTTAATAACAGTCAAATATTGCTACTAATTGAATAATTAATCTTTTTCTTAATTAAAAAATTTCAAATTGAATCGGTTAGAATTTGAAATTGAATGAAAGAGTTTAATTCTGAATCTATTAATTTGAAGTTATTTTTCGAGTTGAAGCAGTTCAATTTTTAACGTTAAAATCTGTAAATGCATTAGATTTGAACGGATTCGGAATCGTCTTTTAAAATCAATTATTGTTTAATTTTTGATACTCGATCTACAGTTCAGTTTAATAACCATTAATGAATTGCTATTTAAATTTGACCAATTTAAAAACTGTTCTATCTGAAATTTTCCAATTCAAACGCTTTTAATTTTGGATTGTTAATATGCACTTAAAAATAAAGATCTAAAATGGCAAATTTTTGAAGTAAAATATCATAGAATTTTTTTAATTGCATTATATTATTATGTGATATGAAACTTGTGACATATCAAGTGATTGGATAGATTTTTCTTCTAAAAATTTGGAAATATTATAGAATTATTTTTAATTGCATTATATCATTATGTGATATGAAATTGGTGATATTTCAAGTGATTGGATAGATTTTTCTTCTAAAAATTTGGAAAATTCCCGGTCATTTCCCGCTTTCCCAGTTCAGTGGCCACCCTGTAAAATGTTTCATCGTCTAGTTTTAATTACAGGTCTCAGACTCACTTCAAAGATAAAAAATAGTGTAAATAGTGTCATAAATTAAAAGAAAAATGTTATAAAACTTTTCAAGACAAAACATATGTGTAGTCTGAATTTAAAAAAGTATAGTCCGAAATCAAAAAGTAATAGAAAATTAACTTTATTGTTTAAGCAAAATTTCAAGTTCTCTAACCTAATATTTTAAAATTATTAAAAATGAACGTCCATGTTCATTCAAAATGCTATTCTTTAGTCTATAAATAATCAAAATTCCTATTTATTTATCGCAAGCTTCAGAGTCTTTCCCCTTTTCTCATTCGAAATGAATTAATAGATCCCAATAAGAAAATCCAACTATTATTGGCTGAAAGTTCATTCTTTATGATAAAAAAGTCTATTATTAAATTTTTTATTAAAAATTCATCTTTTTTGGTTGATAATTTTATTATTTGGCTTGAAATTCAACACATATGTTAAAAAGTCATACTTCTTTGTTGAAAATTCAACTAGTTTGTTGAACATTAATCTTTTTGATTTAAAAATTCATCTTTTCTGATTTAAAAGGCAACTCTCGGGTTATAAATTAATCTAGTTCAGTTGAAAATAAACTTTTTTTATTGAAAATTCAACAATTTAGTAGAAAATTCAACTATTTGCTTGAAAATTTGTGTATTTGTTGAAAATTAGTCTTTTTTGGTAGAAAATCAAATTTGAGGTTTTAAATGCAACTGTTTGGTTGAAAATTAATCTGTTTACGTTGAGGATTCAAGAATTTTGTTAAAAATTCAACTCCATTGAAAATTGAATTCTTTTCTTAAAAATTCGTTATTTTTTTAACTGAAAATGTAACTATTTTGTTGAAATCTCAACTGATTGGTTGAAAATAAACTTTTTTTTGTTGAAAATTCATATTCTCGGTTTGAAAATTCAACTGGTTTATAAAAAATTCGTTTTTTTTTATTGAAAATTAATTCTCTCAAATAAAAATGTAGCTACTCCATTTTTGGTTAGAAATTGATGTTTTTTAGTTTAAAAATTCAATTATTTAGTTAATAATTTGTAGAAACGAAAAAAATATAAGCTAAAAATTAATCAAATAACATTTGGACAAGACGTGACGCTACTTCTATTACTACTTAGTTAAAATTTTATGTAACTTATTGAAAATTCGTCTTTTTGATAGAAAATTAATCTTCTTAGTTGAAAATTTAACAATTGGTTAAAAATAAAACTGGTTGATAATTAATCTGTTTTGGTTAAGGATTCAACTATTTTACTGGAAATTTGTCCTTTTTGGATGAAATCAAAAACAGCTGTTATTGATTTAACATGAAAATCTTTTCGGGGTTAAAATATCAACTATTACGTTTTTTGCTGAGAATTCATCTTTTTTGGTTAAAATTTTTATTATTTGGTTCAAAATTGAATTATTTTGTTTAAATATCAACAATGTTGTTAAAAGTTCGTTTTTTACCTTGAAAATTCAACAATTTGACTGACATTTTTTTCTTTCATGACTAAGAAATTTTTTTTGGTTGAAAATTCAACTATCGTATTTTGTTGAACATTCATATTTTTGGTTTGAAAATTTATTTATTTTTGTAAGAATTTTACCTTTTTGGTAAAAAATGCAATAATATATTTCAGTTGGAAATGAACTTTTTTATTGACAATTCAATAATTTGGTAGAAATTCAATGTTTTGGTTATAAATGCAACAGTCTGGTTGGAAATGGTTTTTGTTGAAATAGCTTTTTGGTTCAAAATTCATCTCTTTCTATAAATATTGAACCTTTTTTGGTTGAAAATTCAACTGTCTGTTTAAAAATTAATCTGTTTCGGTTGAAAATTCAACTCTTTTGTAGAAAATTCAACTCTTTTGTAGAAAATTCGTATTTTCGGCCCGAAAATTCAACAATTTCGTAGAAAATTGATGTATTTTGCTGAAAATTGGTCTTTTTTTGGTAGAAAACAAATTTTCTTAGTTAATAATTCAACTGTTTGGTTGAAAATTAATATTTTTAGTTGAGAATTCAAGTATTTTGTTGAAAATTCGTTTTTGTTCGTTAAATCCAACTGTTTCTTATTTTAAATCAATTTTTTTTAAATATGAACTGATACATTTTTTGTTGAAAATTCTTATTTTTAGGATGAAACATCTCCTTGGTTGAAAGTTAAACTACTGGCTTGAAAGTTCATTTTGTTTTGTTAAACATTCATAAATTTAGTTAAAAATTCGTTTGTTATTTTGGTTAAAAATTAAAATGAATGGTTGAAAATTAACTTTTTTTGTTGAAAATTCGTCTTTTTGACTTGAAAAAATTAACAATTTGGTAGAAAATTAAACTATTTGGTACACAAATCAACTTTTTAATACAAAAATAAACTGTTTTGTAGGAAATTCGTTTTTTTCGGTTAGGAATTTATTTTTTTAACTGAAAATTCGCATTTTTTAGTAGAAAATGTAACTACTTGGTTTAAAATTGAAGTATTTTCTTGAAAATTCGTCACTTTTGATAGAAAATTATTTCTCTTGGTTGAAAATTAATCTCTTTTGGTTAAAAATAAAATGGATCGGTTGAAAATTAAACTGTTTTGGCTGAGGATTCAACTATTTTGTTGAAAATTCATCTTTTCTGGTTAAATCCAACTGTTGTTTATTTTAAATTAAATTCTTTTATTGTTGCAATATCAACTATTACATTTTTCGTTGAAAATTTATCTTTTTAGGTTGAAAATTCAACTCCTTGGTTTAGAGTTGAACTATATTCTTGAAAGTTCAATTTTTTTGGTTGAAGATTCATAATTTTAGTTGAAAATTCGTTTTTTTTTACGGTTGAAAATTAATTTTTTTAACTGAAAATTGAACTATTTTGTTGAAAATTAAGTTTTTTGATGAAAATTGAACTACTTTATTCGCCCTTTTTCTTGAAAATTCAACAATTTGGTACCAAAAAAACTGTTTTGTACAAAATTTGTATTTTTTTAAATTGAAAATTAATTCTCAATGGAACTATTTAGCAAAAATGTTTAGAAACGAAAAAAATATAAACTAAAAATTAATCAAATACAATTAGGACTAGCATTAAACTACAGTTCAAACTATTTAGTTGAAAATTCACCTTTTTGGTACAAAATTAATCTTCTTGGTGGAAAACTCAACTATATGGTTAAAAAGTTACGTATTTTGTTGAAAGTTCGTCTTTTCTGGTAGGAAATTATTGTTCTTGGTTGAAAATTCAACTATTTGGCTCAAACTTTATGTATGTTATTGAGAATTCATATTCTTTGGTAGAAAATTATTCTTCTGTGTTGAAAATTCATCTTTTTGCTTGAAAATTTAACTGCATGGTTGAAGCTTGAACTAGTTTGGTTAATTCATGAGAAACCCCGAGCATCATGCAAAGAGGTTCAACAATATTAAAAAAAAAGTAAATAAATAGTGGCATTAGCGAACAATTGTAAGAAAATAGTGTATTTACTGTCAATTTTTTCAAAATAGTGACAGAATAGTATCATCGCTCAAAAAATGTCAAATACAGGCCTCACAGTCCCCATGGGATAAAATATAGGGACCAAAGGGTACTTTTCGTCACGCTTAAAGGGTAAACAATTCAGGATAAATTTATAAGACTTCAAAACAACAAGTTAAATTCCAACGAATTGGAATGAATTAGAAACAATTTGAAAAGTAAAAAAAAATCCATTGATTTCCGTAATATTGGAATGAATTTAGAGGAATTTAAGATAAACGAGAAGAATTTGTTGAAATTCATAAAAATTCAAGGTGAATTAAAAAAAATTTTAATGAATTGAAAAGAATGTTAAAATATGAAGAAACTTTTATGAATTCAGTAACTTTAAAATGAGCTTAGAAAAATGCAAGGGAATTCAAAAGAATTTTATGAAATGCCTAAGAATTCAAGGTGAGGTTAAAAGACTTTAGGATCAATTAAATAAAAACTTTAAAAAATTAAAAACAAAAATCCATTGAATTAAGTATAATTGAGTAAATTTAGAATAATTCAAGTGAAGTAAAAAAATTCAAGGGAATCCCAAAGAATTTGACAGAATTCAGGTTCAGATTCAATTCGGAATTCAGGTTTATTTCTGTAAAATTTGAGTGAATTTAGAGGAATTTAAGGGAGACGAGAAGAATTCGATGAAATGCATAAAAATTCAAGGCGAATTAAAAAAAATCAAATGAATTGACAAAAAATTAAAAATATAAAAAAATTCATTGAATTGAGTAAGTTTAAAATGAATTTTAGAAAAAATTAAAGAGAATTCAAAAGAATTTGATGAAATGCCTAAAAATTTAAGGTGAGTTTAAATGACTTCAAGATGGATTTAAAAGGATTTAAAAGAATTCAGGATGAATTAATAAGAATTCAGGGCGAATTCCAAATGAATTGCAAAAAATATTGGAAAATCTTTGAAACACTACAAATCCCTCACTTCTTGTGAATAAATTCTTTGAAATCCATTAAATCCTAAAATATTTCCAATCTTTTGAATCTTTTGAAATCCCTTGAAACTTTTTAAAGCTCTTGAAAATGCATTGGGAATCTTTTAAAATACCCTAAAATATTTCAAATCCTTTGATATCCTATTAAATTACTGAAATCAATTAGCAATTTCTTTATATTCTTTTTAAATAACCTAGAATATTTCTAATCCCTTAAAATCTTTTAAAATACCCTGAAATTGTTTAAAGCTCCAGAAAATGCCAAGGAATTTGAAAAATACCTTGGAATATTTTAAATCCTATGGTAATTTTATCAATTAAGCTGCAGAACCAATTATATGAAAACTTTTAAAAATCAAAAAAAATCAATTGAATTATGTAAAATTAGAAGAATTCAAATAAATTAAAAAATTAAAAAGAATTTCAAAGAATTCAGGATAAATTAATAAGAATTTAGGGTGAAATCCAAAAAATAATTTTAAATCTCTTCAAATCTTTAAAGCCCTACGAATTAACACATTTTTCTTGCATAAATTCTTTAAAATCCTCTAAATTGTTATTAAATCTCTTAAAATTATTAAAATCAATAAAAAATTCCTCGGAATTTTTTTAAATTCCCTAAAATATTTTTAATTAAAAGCTCTTGAAAATGCCTTAGAAGTTTTAAAAATACCCTAAAATCTTAAAAATCCTTCAACTTATTGAAATCTGTTACAAATTTCTCGAAATCTTAAAAAATAATCTGAAATATATCAAAATAATTCAAGAAAATTCAGAAATAGGTATAGATCTGAATTAAATAGTGATTAACCCATGAGTTAATTTATTCATAGAAAAGTGACTAACATTGACTGTGTGCGGCAGCCCTGATTATTTTTGTACAGTTACATTTTACAGGAATTCCCTGATTTTTGCTATTTTTTTTCAAAATGCTCTTGGAAGCTTTGATCTTATTATAAGTTTGTTTGAAGTTCCATTAAGGGGCTGCAAATAGGGTACCATAGGGACCAGATCTTGAAAATAGGGTACTTTAGGGACCTTAACTGAATATAGGGTACAATAGGGGATTATAGGGACCGGTCTGTGAGGCCTGCAAATAGTGTGAATAGTGTGGTGAGTCCGAGATCTGTAATTGATTAAGAAATAAAAAATGCACAGTACCTGCGTCAAGCTTTGCTGCATCTTCTCGATGTCTTGCACGTACTTGAAGACTTGAATATTTTTGTTAAAAGCTTCCTCGCGAGCCTCAGCTTTCTTGCTGTCCATCTTGGACTTCATCACAGGAGAAAGTGGCTTCTCGAAGCTCAGGCTGAGGCCCTGCACATGATTAGTGTGTGCAAAGTTGTGCTGTTTCGATCTCCTATCCGAGTGCTGGAGTTCGTCGAGGCTCGGGTAGGAGTCATGAGGTAATTTATCGGGTTCCGAAATCGTCTTCGACGGGACGCTCGGCCAGTTGGCGGTGTTCAAAACACTCGGGACTATATTGGCGACGCCCAGAATTGAATTCGTCATGTTTATCGAAGCCATTCGAGCTATGTCCGCATAACTGGCTTGTGGCGTCCCTCCCGAAGAGTTTGCCGCTTTTGTTAGATTGTGTTTTTGCGTGTTTGATGTCACTGGAAGAGAATGCACCGAGTCCAGGTCGCTACTGTCGGATTTGTCACTGAAAACAATCAATAATGTTTAATGAAATAAAATAATCTAGTCTTGAATCTTGAAATGGTATATAAATTCCCTTCCTTCCTTTTATCCTCATGGATGCTTTTTTTTAAACAGAGAGAGCTAGGAAATATTAATTAAAAATTTTAGCTGCAAACAAGACTTAGGGCTACTTAGGGCTACTTAGGGCTAGTTGAATATTTAGGTGAATTATGAACAAATTAAGAAGGCTTTTATTTTAAATGTGTATATTTGGAAAAATGGACATAATCTTTTTTTGGTCGCAGCAGTAATACGAGGGAGATATCCTGTGAGTTTCGATCTCGCTAAACTATCCCTTCATATAGAAAAACATTTTTTTATTATTATAAAATAAATTTGTAGAAATATCAATTTTTTTTTAAACATTCATAGTTTTATGTCTCAAGCTCAAATTATATGGAATGACAAAATGTAACCTAATTTACTTGAAAAAAGTGAAAAAGGGACCAAAAGTTACTAATGCTCTTTTGAACTTAAAAGAATTCGATGAAATTGATAAGAATTCCAAGTGAATTTTAACGAATTTAAGATAAATTAACAAAATTAAACCAATGAATTAAATAAAATTCGAGTGAACTTGGAGGGATTTAAGGGAAATTAGAAAAACTCTATGAAATTTTTTAAAATTAAAGGCGCATTTTTAAAAAATTCAAGTGAATTAAAAAATATATTCCACTGATTTAAATAAAATTTGAGTGAATTTAGAAGAACTGGAGAGAATTCAAAAGAATTTGATAAAATTCCTAAGAATTCCAGGTGAATTTAAAAGACTTCAGGGCGAATAAAAAAAATTAATCCACTTAATTGAGTAGAATTGAGTGAATTTAGACGAATTCAAGTGAATTAAAAAAATTAAACAAGAGTTTTAAAGAATTAAGAGGATTTCAGATTTTTAATTCCAAAAAAATTTGAGTGAATTCAACAAAATTAAAGAGTTTAGAAAAATCAAAAGAATTTAAAAGAATTCAGGATACATTAATAAGAATTCAGGGTGAATTACGAATGAATTGAAATAAGTTGGAAAAAAATCCAAAATATTCCACTGATTTCATTAAAATTGATATGAATTGGAAGAATTCAAGAAATGTTGATGAAATTCATAAGAATTTGAAAGAATATAATTGAAAACAAAAAATTTAATAAGAAAATTTCCATCGAATTGAGTAAAATGGGAGTGAACAGAATTCAGGGTGAAGTCAACAAAATTTATGTGAATTGAAAAACAACAACGAATTAAAGCAAGTTCAAATGAATTTACAGAAATTTAAGGGAAATGAGAAGAATTCGATAAAATTCATAAACATTCAAGTGACCTGAAAACAATTAAAAACTATTTAAGAAATTCATAGAATTCATTAAATTTGGAATGCATTGAGCAAAATTCAAGAGATTTTTAAAAAGAATGTTAGGAAACACCTAAGAATTCTAGGTGTGGTTAAAATACATCAGGAAGAATAAAAAAAGCTACAATGAAATGCGATTAATTGAGTATGAATTAATAGAAATTCATGGTGAATTCCAAATTAATTAAAAAAATTAAGAAATGTAAAATATTTCATTCATTTCAATAAAATTTGAGTGAATTTAGAAGAACTCAAGGGAATTAAAAAAATGAAATGAAATTTGTACAGAACCAAAATAATTCAATTAAATAAAAAAAATAAAAAAATTTATCCAAAAATAATTCCATTGAATTCAGTGGATTTCAAGAGATTTTCACAGAATTCAAAATAATTCAAAGCAATTAAAAAAATCAATGAAATTCATAAATCGTTGGATTCTCTGTTCTAATTTATTAAAATAAAGTGACTAAACGTGAACTAGAAATTTTCCGAAATTTCGGAAAAAAATTTTCCATGAAAACAAAAAATACGTGTCTCATATTTTACCTTGGAAAGCATATAAATATAATTACAAATTACATTTCTAGTTCTTACTGGTCTGTTTGATTAATTTCTATATTTTATTTATTCGTTCTTTTATTCAGGGTTGCGACTGTATAGAATTTCGAATTGAAAATGCCAGGTCTTTTCCAAATTTGTTTACAGGCTAATTTTTTGTTATTTTTTTTCTGCAAATTAAAGTGGTTGCAGATTCGAAAAATTCCAGTTTTATGTTCCACTGTTTAATTTGAAATTTCACTCCTTTCAAAATTCGAATTATTTCAAGGTATTTGAATTCTTTTTAATTTTTATTTCATTTTATTTGATTTGTGGCTTTTTGGATAAACTCAGTCCTTTTCTGTTTGTACGTTTTCTTGTACTGATTTTTTTAAACTTTCCAGGTTCTTTTCTAGGATAATTTATTATTAAAAATTAAAAATCTTAGATTCAGACTTTTTGAGGAAGAAAAAATATAATGAAACTAATTAAACTCAAATTTAAAATATTCTCGAAGGTAAATAAATAATCTTTCGAAATCAAAGGCTTTTAAATTGGAGTTATTTCCAACTTTTAAAATCTATAGTTCAAGTTTTAATCAATTTCGAACTTGGAATCCTCAATTTTTAAATATTTCAAAACCCCCTGAATACCAGAAATAATCGAATTTGAACTTTATGTTATTTTACAAGATCAATATTTTTATTTATTTAACTTTTACGTTCACATTTAAATGGTCAATTTTTTCAATATTTAACTAAAGTTTTTTAAATATTAAAGAGTGTACATTTCAAATTGTTAAATTATAAGTTTCTCCAATTAAGACTTTATTTTTGATATTGTAAAATGTTCAATAATTAAAATTGGAAAGTAAACCATTTTTTATGTTTCATTATATAATTACTCAATGTTGAAAATTTTCAATTTAAAATCCATTGAAAATTAAGTCTTTTGTTTAGAAATTGTATAAATATGAACGATTTAAATTTTATATCAAATATATTTGAATATTACACTTCAAAATTATTCAATTTTATACATAAATTTTTAATTAAAAATCTTTCAAACATTTTCCATTCGAAAATGTTTATAATTTGAAATACTTCCATTCTAGGTTTTTAATTCAATTGTCTATTTGGAAAAACATTAAATTTTAAATTACTTAATTTTATCACGTCAAATTTAAATTACTGAAATATTAGGGCTTTCAATTTGAAACTGAACGACCTTAATTGTAAATCGTCCAATTTCTGATATTTGAAAATATTCAATTTTGAATCTTTTGAAATTAAAATCGTTCATCTGGGAAAATCTTCAAATATGTACGATTTAAACTTGAAAACATATTTGAGTTTTACACTCTAAACGTTATTCAATTCTAATTTTCAGGTCATTAACGCTTTCAAATTAAAGGGCACAATTTTCAACATTTTGAATTTCAAAACTGACAACATAGAACATGCAATTTTGAAAGTTTCAATTAAAAATTGATGAACTGTGAATAAAATAATCTGCAGTTATTCAAAGAACTTATTCAATAATTAAAATATGAAATACTTTTATAATCGTATGAAATTCTTCAAAATTATTCAAGTTCTAAACGTTTCAGTGTGGAATATTCAACAAACTTTCTCAATTTTAAAGCATTCAAATTGAAATTCTCGATTTTTGAACGCTTTTTTTAAAATCATTATTTTTACGACTTGAATTTGAAATTAAAAAATGTTAATTTACAATTACATAATTCTTTATTAAAATTTGAACAAATTTATTTTGTTAGCAATGATTTGTTTAATTTCCAAGACAAATTTCAGACTATTCTGTCAATTATGTAGAAAAAAAAACAAATACCTAGGAGGCATGCTGCTCGCAGATTTCCTCCTCAGTTCCGGAGAAAGTGGTGTTCTATAATCGTTAGAAAATCCCCTGGACCTCTGAAGATATGACCCGGAAGTGGATAAATTTTGTGCCCTGCTGCCACTCGAACTTCGCCTCTGTTTTTTGCTCTTCTTCTTTTTCGTCACGACGAGAAACTCCGGCTCAGCTTCCGACTCTGTTAAATTAATTTTTTTCGTGGAATTCCTGCGAGTCGTGTACTCGTCTCCGGTGTCGTTACAATAAATAGACTGACCTTCTTCAGTTCCCCAAGATCTGCGATCGCCCCTAGAATCCACAGCCGAATCCCCGGTGCTCCTCTGTTTCGATCGACGAAGGGAAATGTTTATCGCACCTGCAAAAAAAATCATAATTACGTAAATGAGAAGCTCGAAGACTTTACAGGGTGGCCGCAAAACTTAATTTTCAAAACTCCCTGACTTATCCCTGGCTAATTTTTCATTTTTCCTGACCATTAATATTTTAAGACGAAAATTCGAATCTTGTAACATTTTTAATATAGAATCTTTTATTAATGGAATAAAAGAAGTTTAAATTTTAAATAAATTTTTAGTTTATTATTTTCAGGGCTGCCACAGCCTAATTCACTTAAAAAAAAAAAAGTGAAAAAGTGATGTATTTAAACCAAAAAGTGATTAAAATAGAATGATGTGCATTAATAATGTGACAAATGTTCTTTTGAATTTAAAAGAATTCAATTCATACGTCTTCAAAACAATTGTAGGTAAATTCAAAAAAATTTTAATTTGTTGAAAAAAATTCCATTGATTTCAGTAAAATTGGAGTGAATTTGAAGGAATTTAAGGGAAATTAAAAGAATTCAATAAAATTCATAAGAATTCAAGACGAATAAAAAAATTCAAATGAATTGAAAACAAATAAGAAATATGAAAAAATCCATTGAATTCAGTAAGTTTGAAATGAGTTAAAAGAATTCAAGGGAATTCTAAAATTCAAGGTTAGTTCAAAAGATTTCAAGGTGAATTAAACAAAAACTGAAATAATTTAAAAAAACCATTGAATTGAGTAGAATTGAGTGCATTTAGAAGAATTCAATTGAATTCAAAAAATGTCAACAATTCAAAAAATTTCAAGAATCCAAAAAAGTCCTTTGATTTTAGTAAAATTATAGTGAATTTAAGGAAAATGAATGGAATTCGATGAAATTCCTAGAAATTCAAGGTGAACCAAAAAAATGCAAGTGAATTGAAAACAAATAAATATAAAAAAATTAATTGAATTCAGTAAGTTTGAAATAAGTTAAAAAAAATTCAAGGGAATTCAAAATAATTCGATAAAATGCCTAAGAATTCAAGGTTAATTCAAAAGATTTCAAGATGAATTAAACAAAAACTAAAATAATTCAAAAAAATCCACTGTATTGAGTGAATTTAGAAGAATTTCAATTAAATTCAAACAAAAATTTCAATTCAAAAAAGTCCATTGATTTCAGTAAAATTGTAGTGAATTTAGGGAAATTTAAAGAAAATGACTAGAATTCGATGAAGTTCCTAGAAATTCACGGTGAATTAAAAAAATTTAAGTGAACTGAAAACAAATAAGAAATATAAAAAAAACCATTGAATTCAGTAAGCATGAAATAAGTTAGAAAAACTCAAGGTTTGATAAAATGCCTAAGAATTCAAGGTGAGTTCAAAAGATTTCAATATGAATGAAACAAAAAACTAAAATAATTCGAAAAAATTCAATGAACTGAATAGAATTGAGTAAATTTAGAGGCATTTAAAAGCAATGCAAAGTATTCGGTGAAATTCATAAATATAAGGCGAATTTTTAAAAAATCAAGTGAATAGATCACATTTCAAAAATATGAATTGAATTAAGTCTGAAATAAGTTTAGGAAAATTCAAGCGAATTCAAAATAATTTGATAAAATGCCTAAGAATTTAGGGTGACTTTAAAAGATTTCAAGATGAATTAAACCAAAACTTAAAAAAAATCCATTGAATTGGTTAGAATTGTGTGAATTTAGAAGAATTCAAGTTAATTAAGAGAATTCAAGAAAATTCCAAAGAGTTTGAAAGAATTCAGTACATTAGTAAGAATGCAGGGTGAATTCCAAATGAATGAACCGCATGAAAAATTGTTCAAATCATTTAATACCTTGGAAATCTCTTGAAATTTTTGTAATCTCTTGAAAATGTCTTGGAATCTTTTAAAATACCCTAGAATATTTCCAATCCTTCGAAATACGTTCAAATAATTGAAATAAATGAAAAATTTCTTCAAATATTGCAGATTCTTTGAAATCTTTAGAAATCCCTTAAAACTTTGTAAAGCTTTCGAAAATGCATTGGAATCTATCAGAATACGCTAAAATATTTGAAATCCTTTAAAATCTTTTGAAACCCCTTAAGATTTCTTAAAGGTCTTGAAAATTCCTTAGACGATTTAAAATTACCCTAAAATCTGTACAATTCTTTGAAATCCCTTAAAATTATTAAAATCCATTGAAAATTCCTTGGGATCTTATTGAACATTAAATGTTAAATAAATCTGATATTTCCTGAAAGCCCATTAAATTTACCGAAATCATTAGAAAATTACTTGGATTCTTTTAGATTATCCTAAAATATTTCAAATCCTTTGAAACTTTTGAATTCCCTTGAAACTTTGTAAGGATCTTCAAAATTCCCTTTGAAATCCCTTCAAATTATTGAAATCAATTGAAAATTCCTTGGAATCTTTAAAAAAAAATCCTAAAATTCTTTAAAATCCATTGAAATATAATAAAAGCCTGTAAAATTACACTAAATCTGATATTCCATGAAATCCCATTAATTTACTAAAATCAATTGAAAATTCTATGGAATATTTTCAAAAATAACCTAAAATATTTAAAATCCTTTCCAATGTTATGGAAATCGTTTAAAGCTCTTGAAAATACATTGTAATTTAAAATAATATTCAAAAATCTTTAAAATTCTTTGAGATCCCTTCAAATTATTGAAATTAATTAAAAATCCTTGGAATCTTGAAACATATTCTAAAATTCTTTAAAATATTTGTTAATACCTTGAAATATTTTGAAATCATACGAAATCCCTCAATTCGTGTGAATAAATTCTTTGAAATCTGATATTTTCTGAAATCCCAATAAACTACCAAAATCAATTGAAAATTTTACAATACTCTAAAATATTTAAATTCCTTAAAATTCTTTCGAAATCCCTTGAAATTTTTAAAAGCCCGTGAAAATGCTTTGGAATCTTTTATAATACCTTAAAATACTTTAAATCCTTTGAAATATTTTTAAATCGCTTGAAACTTTTTAAAGCTCTTGAAAATTCCTTGGAATATTTCAAAATACCCTAAAATCTTTTAAATCCTCTGAAAATGCTTGAAACTTTTTAAAGTTCTTCAAAATTCATTGAAATATTTAACAATACCCTAAAATATTTCAAATCTATTGAAACCCCATTAAATTACTGAAATCAATTTAAAATTCCTTGGAATCTTTTAAAAATACCCTCAGATATTCCAAATCCTTTAAAATCTTTTGAAATCTCTTAAAATTTTTTGAATTATTTGAAATTTTTTGAATCTCTTTAATATTCCTTGAAATTTTTAAAAATACCCTTAAATATTTAAAACTCTTTGCAATCATTTAAAATTATTGAAATCAATTGAAAATGCCCAAGATATTTCATATATTTCATTCCTTCATATTTTTTAAAGTCTTTTACAATCTCTTGAAACTTTTTAAAGCTTTTGATAATTCCTTGGAATATTTAAAAATATCATAAATTCTTTGAAATCCCATTAAATTACTTAAATCAATTGAAAATTCCTCGGAAACTTTTAAAACATCCTAAAATATTCCAAATCATTTAGAATTAAAAAAAAAATTTTTTTAGTTTTTGTAGCTCTTGAAAATTCCTTAGAATTTTTAAAAATACCCAAAAATCTTTAAAATCCCTTGAAATAATTGAAATTTATTACAAATTTGTTGGAATCGTTTAAAATACCCTAGAATATTTGAAAAAAATCAGGAGTAGGGGAAACCACCCTACAGTAGATAATGATTTACAGTAGATAATCTTAATTAACTGGAAAACTGACAAAAATTGTTAATTACTTTTGTTAGTATAACGTTTCAGCAAGGATACTATATTTTCTAACGAAGTTTCATTGACATTTTATAATTAATTAATGCGTGAGAGCATAAAATTAATTTTTAACCTGAAAAAAAAAAATTTCACCTCTTCTTTATTCATACTTGTTAACTTAATGAAACATTTTTATGACATGTTTATACATTAGAATCGAAGCTTGAACTTTAATGAACAATATTTATTAATACAAAGTGCTCTTTCTTTATTATTTATAAATATTTGAGGACTTTCTATTAGATAATACATTTTCCAACAGTAGATAACCAACAGTAGATAATCGGAAAATTACAAAAAATGTCTCTGTCAAAATTGGCAGCTCTGCGACTGTCTCGCAGTTGTTTTAAGCTCGGTTTTAAGTTAAAGGTTGTGTTTATTTGTTTATTTTGATTCGTGAAGTTTTTAAATTCAAATTATTGTAAATAATAAACTAAGAAAATAGTGTAAATTATTGGTTAATAAAAAGCTCATTAATTTTAGTTGTGTTTTAAGGAGCCTTTCGGAAAAGATATCATTTTTAGGATTAAGGTATGTAAAAATGCTGCACTTTTCTGTCATCGCAAGTCAGGTTAAATTTTATAAAGATTAAACATCTCGTACCAATCGTACCAATCTCACGGTATATCAAAGATAAAAAAAATGTCAATAATTTAAACTTTTGCGATTTTTGTAAAATAATCATAGTTTCAACTATTATTTACTCAATAAATTGATTTTAATTGTAAGTATACTAATGATAAATCATAATTATCCAGAATTGAGTATTCTGTCTTGCCCAGAAGCAATACCAGAAACGATTATCTATTGATGGACAAAGGTGTCAAAATCGCAGCCTTGACCAGGTCTAATATAAATGTTTAATACAGCCGAATGATGAATTTCGTGATATTTTTTTCTGTAAGAATACTCAATTCAATATGTAAGCTTTATTTAACAACGATAATCTTTCTTGATTTTTGAAAACTGATGCAGTTATATGCTGTTGAATTTTTTCCTATCTACTGTAGGGCGGTTTCCCCTAGGTATAAACAGACAGTTACTTCAAAAATTATATTTCTGAGAAAAAAAAAGTTTTTCTATGATTTTAAGAATCAAAATAATATTTCCAATGTAATTTCGAATAAAAAACCTTATTTTTAATGAAAATAAATGTCAACTCCCAAAAAACATTTATTTTAACAATATTTTTTGCAATTTAATTTTTTCCTACTATCGCTTCTTACTAATTAAAAAAAATGGTTGAATTTTAATAAAAGATGTCTTATTTTTTCGTCGAAAATATTCTCTACAACTCTACTGGTTCCAAATGTGAAAGTAAATTTTTCTACGACTGAAATCGTTAAAACAATTCTTTTTTAAAGAAAACGTTTTTTAAACAAATAACTATATTTGGAGATTATTTACTTTTATTCAAAACTGGAAACAGTAAAGTCGCAACGGATGTTTTTCTCGAAAAAATAAGCCATGATTTATTGAAACCCAACCGTTTTTAAAAAATTGGTAAAAAGCGACAGCAAAAAAAACTTCAATTACAAAAACTATCGTTAAAATAATTATTTTTCGTACGTTTCACACTTTTTTTATCAGAAAGACATGACTGATAATACCATTTCAATTCTTAAAATCATAGAAAACTTTTTTTCCCAGAGACACGATGTTTCGCACGACACAACCGTGAAGTGCTTTTCACAGGCCTTACAGTCCCTATGGGATAAAATATAGGGACCAAAGGGTACTTTTTGTCACACACATAGGGTACTTTTTTGCGCTTAAAGGTTAACAAATTCAGGATAAAATAAAACTTCAAAACAATTCAAGTTAAAGTCAAAAGAATTCAAATGAATTCGGAAAAAAATGTTATAATCAAGAAAATTCCATTGATTTCCGTAAAAATGGAATGAACTTAGAGGAATTTAAGGGAAAAGAGAAGAATTCGATGAAATTCATAAAAATGCAAGGTGAATTAAAAACATTCAAATTAATTGAAAACAATTTAAAAATATAAAAAAACTTGATTGAATTCAGTAACTTTGAAATGAGCTTAGAAAAATTCCAGGGAATTCAACAGAATTTGATGAAATGCCTAATGATTCAAGGTGAGGTTAGAAGAATTTAGGATCAATTATTATTAATAGAATTGAGTGAATGTAGAAGAATTCAAGTAAATTACAAAAATTCAAGAGCATTCCAAATTTTTTTAAAGAATTCAGGGTGAACCCAACAAAAAATTCAAATCTTTGAAACCCTACTAATTTCTAACCTAAGAAGTGACTAATGACTCCACAACAATTCAAATTAAATTCAAAAGTATTCAAATGAATTGGAAAAATTTAAAAAGCAATCAAGTGAATTGCAAAAAATAAAAAAATATGAAAAAATTCATTGAACTGAGTAGAATTGTGTGAATTTAAAAGAATTCAGGATGAATCAAGAATTCAGGGTGAAATCCAAATGAATTTCAAAAAATAGTTGAAAATCTCTCCAAATCTTTGAAACCCTACGAAATCCCCCACTCCTTGTGAATAAATTCTTTGAAATCCATCAAAACATTAAAATCCCCTTAAATGAATAAAACCCTTGGCATCTTTTAAAATACCCTAAAATATTCCAAAAGTCTTTGAAATCCCTTCAAACTATTGCAATAAACAAATTCTGGGAATCTTGAAATCCCTTGAAACTTTTTAAAGCTCTTGAAAATGCCTGGGAATCTTTTAAAATATCCTAAAATATTTCAAATCCTTTGAAATCATATTAAATTACTGAAATCAATAAAAAATTTCTTTGTAATCTTTTCAAATAACCTAAAATATTTCAAGTCCTTTAAAATCTTTCGAAATCCCATGAAATTTTTTAAAGCTCTCGAATATACCAAGGAATTTGAAAAAATACCTTAAAATATTTGAAATCCTTTGATATTTTTATCAATTGATCCTTAGGATAAATTAAATAAAAACTATACAAAATTCAAAAAAATCCATTGAATTAAGTAGAATTGAGTAAATTTAGACAAATTCAAGTGAATTAAAAAAATTCAAAAGGATTAAAAAAATTCAAAATAATTTAAAAGAATTCAGGATAAATTAAGAAGAATTCAGGGTGAATTCCGAAAAGTAATTTCAAATCTCCTTAAATCATTGAAATGATCGGAAATCTGATAAAATCCCGTGAAATCTTTTAAAATATCTTACAACCTTATAGATCCTGTAAAATCGTTCCATATCTTCCGAGATTCTAGAAAATTCTTTATCCTCAAATATTGCAATCGCTTTGAAATCCCTTCAAATGATTGAAATCAATAAAAAATTTCTAAGAATCTTTTAAGATTCCCTAAAATATTTAAAACCCTTTGCAATCCTACAAAACACCTTACTTTTCGTGAATAAATTCTTCAGAATCCACTAAAATATTATAAAATCCCGTGAAATCTTTCAAAAGTGAAATCTTTATTAAATCCTTGAAATCCCTACAAATTAATGAAATCAATTAATAATTCCTTGGAATCTTTTGAAATTCCCTAAAATATTTTAAATTAAAAGTTTTTGAAAATGCCTTAGAAGTTTTAAAAATAACCTAAAATCTTAAAAAATCCTTTCAAATTATTGAGATCTATTAAAAATGTATAGGAATCTTTAATAATACCCTGAAATATCTCAAAAGAATTCAAGACACTTCAGAAATATGTCTTGAATTGAATAGTGATTAACTCATGAGTTAATTTATTGAAAGAAAAGTGACATAGGGTACCATAGGGACCAAATCTTGAAAATAGGGTACTTTAGGGACCTTAACTGAATATAGGGTACAATAGGGGATATAGGGACCGGTCTGTGAGGCCTGTTTTTACAGAAATTACCAGGCGTTAGCACAATTTTTTTCTTCAAAATCCCTGACTTTTCCCTGATTTCCAGATTTTTCCGGACCTGGAATTTAAATTTCAAAAAGGAGAACTTACTGTGCTGACTGGAAACACTGCTGGCGCCACTGGAGCTGGTGCTTTTTTCAATGGTAAGATCCTCGAGTTTGGTTTTCGAAATCTCCTCCAGAGAGTTTGATTTATGGAGTTTGGCAGGAATCTGTTCCCTCTTCGAGTCTTTCTCTCTGTTTCTCGGTTTCGCACCAGAATTGGCTTTGACTCTTACACTGTTACCAGTCTTTCCCTTTTTTCCCTTGGATTCCTTGTTCTCGATGAAGTTCAAGAGACTGTCGATGTCTTCGGTGTTGCGGTGGCCCTCGACTTCTCCGGCTTTGTAGACAATTACGTTTGGTTCCTGGGTGTGCTTTCGGCGAACCTTTTTTCGTTCTCCATTATTATAACCCTGAACTGCATTTCCATTTTCATCTAGTGACTTTTTCTCCGCGGATATGGACGAATCCTTGACTGTGATATGTTGAGCTGTAAATCTGGAAACTGCTTCTGCAAAAATCAAATTTAAATTTTTACTTTTAATCCTAATTTCAAATCTGATATCTTAAATTTAAGGAGCACTTAAACATTCAGGGTGGCCGTTTAAATCAAAGAAAAAACTTCCCGGACATTGCCCGGTCCGCAAAAATATTTCGCGGTCAATGAAATTAAAACATTCGAATTCTTGAAGCAAACAATTTTTTCATTTAAAGTAATGAAAACTGAACTGAAAATGTAACCACTCAAAGTGGAACTTTTGAATTTTAAACTTTTAAAATTGAAGGCAAATTTTTTAAATTCGAAGTCTAATTATTTTAATTTTAGGTAGTTTCAAATCAATAATTGTAGAATTCTTATTTATATATGGAAATTTTGTTTTGTTTGGAGATGAATTCTAAACCAAAACTATATAATAGTTGATATTTTTAACAATAAAGTTGAATTTTTTTGAAAAATAGTTCAATTTTCATGCCAGAAAGACGATTAATTCAGAATACAGTTGAATTTTCAACAAAAAAAGTTCATTTTCAACTAAGATAGATAAATTATGAATCCAAAAGCATGAATGTTTAACAAAACAGTTGAAATGTTAACCAAAACGTGGAGATTTCAAGCCAAAAAGATCAATTTCAACCAAATGGTCGAATTTTCAAACAAAAAAGATACATTTTAAATTCAAAAGGACGAGTCTTCAACAAAACAGTTGAACTTTTGACCAAGAAGATGTCTTTTTAACAAAATAGTTCAATTCTCAAAAAAATACTTAACTTTGAAATTAAACAGTAGAATTTTAAACCAAACGAGATGAATTCTGAACCAAAAATATAATAGTAGTACTCTTGTAAACCAAAAAGGAAGATTAAGAGTACAATAACACTATTTGAAAAATGTTTCAGCCAATAACACACATTTTTTAGAAGACAAGTTGTATTTTCAACGAAAAAGTTGATTTTTCACTAAGAAAGACGGATTTTTTACCAAAAAAGATCAATTTTCAATCTAAAAGGGCGAATGCTCAACAAAATAAATTGAATCTTCGACCAAAAAACATGTCCTTTTAACAAAAAAAGTTTAGTTTTCTACCACAAACAATGTATATTTTACAAAATAGTTGAATTTTCAACAAATTAATTAAATTTTCAAACAACTAGTTGAACCTTTAACCAAATACTAGACTTTTTAAGCCAAAAAGACGAATTTTTAGCTAAAAGGTCAAATTTTGAGGTAAAAGAGACGAATTTGTAGAAGACAGTTGAATTTTCAACAAAAAAGTTAATTTCCAACCAAAAATATGAACTACAAGAAAAAAGACAAATTTTTTATCCAGAACAGTTGAATTTTCTACCAAAAAGATGACTTTTTAACAAAATAGTTGAATTCTTAACAAAATAATTAAATTTTTAATAAAATAATTAAATTACCAACAAAATAGTTCTATTTTCAATGCAATAGTCGAATTGTCAACTAAAAAAGATAAATTTTCCACCAAATAGTTCAATTTTCGAGTAAAACAGATACATTTTTAACAAAAAATAGAATAGTTAAATGTCCAGTTAAAAAAAAATGTAGCAAAAAAAAAAAAAGAAATTTTCAACCAGAAATATGAATTCTGAACCGAAAAGAATAAATTTTCCATTTAAAAAGACGAATGTTTATAAATTAATAGTTGAATTTTCGACAAAGACATTTTAACAAAATAGTTGAATTCTCAACAAAATAATTAAATTTTCAACCACATAGTAGAATTTGTAATCAAAGCTGATGAATTCTGAACCAAAAATATGAGAGTAAACTTTCCCAATAAGTAAAATAAACTTTCAACCAAACAATAGAATTTGTGACCAAAGGAGATGAGTTATGAACCAAAAATAGAATAGTAGACTTTCCGATGGAAAAAATTCACTTTCAACCAAAAAAGATGAGTTTTCTACCAAAAGATGAATTTTTAATCCACAAGGACCAATTTTCTATCCAAAACGACGAATCTTGCACAAAGCAGTTGAAATTTCAACAACAAAGACGACGTTTTAACAAACTCTCAACATCTGTTAATTCTGTCATTAATTCCAGAAAATAACTTTTCACGTTTTACAGGGAAATAATTTTTTAAACAAATGAAAATTGTTTAAATAATTACCAAATATCCCTAAAAAATATATTACCCTCAACATTCGTTAATTGTGTAATTAATTTCAGAAAGTAATAATTTTTTACGATTTTAAGGAGGAAAAATCGTTTAAATATTTTCAAAATATGTTAAACAAGAAGTAATCTTGACATTCATCAACTTTATATCATTTATCCCAAAAGATGACTTTTCACGACTTACACAAGGAAATTGTTTAAATAAATAATAATTGTTTACACAATTCAAAATTATTACAAAAATACTTGGAAACTCATAACTTATCGATTAAAAATAATTCAGGTTGAAAAAATTCCAAAAAATACCGTCTTTGGCATAAATTTTGTAGAAAACTGCTATTTTGCATTCTTTGGGACATTTTCCGGGCACAGCAAAAGGGTATTGGGTGGGTCGAAATTAAAAGTTATTGGCTGGAAATTATTTCTTGAACATTCCTTAATAGGTGACTATACTTTAATTCACAAAAAGTTAATAACAAGTACTTATGTTTTCGACTTTTTTCGAAACCCGAGCTTTTCCCATTTAAAACCTTCTGTTAATTTCGAAAGCCAGCGATTCTTAGGAACGAAATGCAAGATCTTTGGCAAGTTTTCCAGGTCAAGAAGTCAAGTTTTTCCAAATGAGTAAAAAATGAGACATTTCATTTTTTATTGGTCAACAATTTTTAAAGAAAGCAGAACCATAAATTAACAAATTCTTAATTTATGCGAACATAAGTCGTCTTTAAAATCCTTGAAATCTTTGTGAGTTTGTTAAAAACTGTTGCAGTACTTAGAATCTTTGTGACATCTTGAAATTTCTGTGAAATCTTTTAGAATCTTTTTAAATTTTTGCAAAATATTTGAAATCTTTGAAATCTATGTGAATTTTTTATGACATCTTTGAAATATTTGTGAAAGCTTTCTTTAATCTCTGTGAAATCTTTTGTGTTCGTTTGAAATCATTGAAATATTTTGAAATCTCAAATTTGTTGAAACCTTTTAAAATAGTATAACATTCTTGAAATATTTATGAAATATGGTGTACTGTACCCTTTTTGAAATCTTTGGAATTCTTGTATTATTTTGAAATATTTATGAAATTTTTGTGAAATCTTTGCTATATTTGTGAAATATTTCTGAAATCTTTTGTATGTATTGGAAACAATTAACATATTTTTGATCTGTGTAAAACCTTTTGAAATCTTAGAAATCTGGTTTACCTTTTTAAAATCTTTATGAAATGTTCGAAATCTTTGGAAAATTTTTGTGAAATCTTCGAAACCTCTGTCAAATCTTTTGAAATATTTGTGAGATTTGTCTTAAATCTTTCTTTGTGAAATATTTTTTTTTAAATCATTGAATTATTTGAAATCTTAGTGAAATCTTTTCAAATCTTCTAAATGTTTTGAAACCTTTTGAAATCGTTTCAAATCTTTGAAATTCTGGTGTACACCCTTTTTCAAATCTTTGAAATCCTTTAAATCTTTTGAAAGTTTTAAAAGCTTTGTGAAATTGTGAAATATTTGAAATATGGTGTAAAAGCCTTTTTTAAATCTTTCAAATCCGTGAAATCTTTGTAAAATGTTCAAAATATTTTAAAATATTTTAAAATATTTTGAAAACTTTAGTAATGTTTTGTAATCTGGTGTACACTCAAAAACTGAGAGGCCAAACCCTTGAAAACTCCATTATATGGACATGGCTCATTCTAATTCTGAAACTGAATTAACATCGAAATTTTCAGCTAATAATTTTTATAATTTGTAAGTTGAGTATCACAAAAAAATGTATACTTTAACATTCTATATTAGCGAAGAGGAAATTAAAAACTTATATAATTATTCACAATATTAAAGTCTGTTCAATGCAATCTGTAAAAAAATAATTTGTAATGTCTACAAAAAATGCCTAGAAATCTCTTTATTTATTCTGTAATGAGTGAAAAATCAATTATATCTTGATAATTAAAAAACGTTTTAGTATCAAATTTTTTTCTAAACGAGATGTTTCTTTCATAATAGACTAAAAGATTTAAATTACTTTTCGCATTTAAATAAAATAACTGTTTTAAAATAAAAAAAAAACTTACTTCAAGGTTCTCGTGAAAAATTCAAGGACATTTTCAGGTTTTCAAGGTTAAAAAAAAATCTAAGAGAATTCCAGGCTTTCAAGGTCGCTGGACACCTTGACGTTGAAAAAAAAACGGAAAACGAACAAATTGGGAGGGATCTATCACCAAAAATCGAATTTTTAGAGGTATAAATTTCAGGCCTCACAGTCCGTATGGGATAAAATATAAGGACCGAAGGGTACTTTTTTCGCCCTCAAAGGGTAACCAATTCATGATAAATTCGTAAGACTTCAAAACAATTCAAGTTAAATTTCAAAGAATTCAAATGAATCGGAAAAATGTTGTTAATAAAAAAAAATCCATTGATTTCCATAAAATTGGAATGAATTTAGAAGAATTTATGGTAAAAGAGAAGAATTCGATGAAATTCATAAAAATTGAAGGTGAGGTTAAAAGAATTTAGGACCAATTAAATAACTTTCAAAAATTCGAAAAAATGAATTGAATTAAATAGAATTGAATGAATTTAGAAGAATTCAAGTAAATTAAAAAAATGAAAGAGAATTTCAAAGAATTTAAACGAATTGAAGGTGAATTACAAAAAAATCAAATCTTTGAAACCCTACTAATTTCTAACCAAAGAAGTGACTGATGACTACAAAACAATTCAAGTTAAAGTTAAATGAATCGGAAACAAATTGAAAAATTGAAAAAATTCTATTGATTACAATAAAATGTAGAGAAATTTAAAGGAAATAATAAGAGTTCGACGAAATTCATAAAAAAATCAAGCTTAATTTAAAAAACAATCAAGTGAATTAAAAACAATTCAAAAATATGAAAAAATTCATTGAATTGAATAGGTTTGAAATGAGTTTAGAAAAATTAAAGAGAATTTAAAAGAATTTGATGAAATGCCTAAGAATTTAAGGTGAATTTTAAAAACTTCAAGATGAATAAAACAAAAACTTTTGAAAAATTTACTGAATTGAGTAAAATTGGGTGAATTTAGAAGAACTCAAAAGGATTTTTAAAAAATCAGTATAAATTAATAAGAATTCAGGTCGAATTCAAAATGCATTGCAAAACATATTTGAAAATATCATAAAATCCCGTGAAGTTTTATGAAATTTGATATTTCCAGAAAGCCTGGAACATTGATTAAAATACCTTGAGAGCTGTTAAACCCCCATAAAACCATTGAAATCCTCGGAAATCTTATAAAATCCTTTGGAATATTTTTAAATATCATATAACCTTACAGGTGGTCCTGTAGAATCCTTCCATATCTTCCGAAATTCTTTAAAACTGCATGCACATTTTTTTAAATCCCTTAAAATAATTAAACCCCTCGGAAATCCCTTGAAATTGTTTAAATCTCTTTAACATGCCTTGGAATCTTTTAAAACACCTCAAATATGTCAAATTCTTTAAAATACCTTCAAACTATTGGAATAAATAAAAAAAAGTTCTGGGAATCTTTTAAAATTTCCTTTGAATACTTCAAATCCTTTTATATTTTTTGAAATCCCTCGAAACTTTTTAAATCTTTTGAAAATGCCTGGGAATCTTTTACAATACCCTTAAATATTTCAAATCCGTTGAAATCGCATTAAATTACTGAAATCCATTTAAAAAAATTTGTAATCTTTTAAAATAACCTACAATATTTAAAATCCTTTAGAATTTAAAACCAAATTTTAACGATCTTGAAAATGCATACATAATATACTATTAAAATATTTCAAATCCTTTAATCATTTTATCAATTGATCCTCGGCGTCAATTAAATAAAAACTTTTAAAAATTCAAATAAATCCATTGCATTAAGAAGAATTGAGAAAACCTGGAAGAATTCAAGAGAATTCATAAAATTCAAGAAAATTTCAAAGAATTAAGGATAAATTAATAAGAATTCAGGGTGAACTCAAACAAAATGTTCAAACCGCTGCAAATCTTTGAAATTATACTAATTGATAACCAAAGGAGTGACTAATGACTACAAAACAATTCAAGTTAAATTCACAAGAATTCAAAGGAATTGGAAAAAATTTTACAAATCGAAAAAATTCCATTGATTACAATAAAATTTGAGTGAATATAGAGGAATTTAAGGGAAATGAGAAGAATTCGATGAAATTCATGAAAAATCAAACTAAATTAAAAAAAAAAGTGAATTTAAAATAATTCAAACATATGAAAAACTTCATTGGATTGAGTAAGTTTGAAACTTGAAATAAGTTTAGAAAAATTAAAGAGACTTTAAAAGAATTTGATGGAATGCCTAAGAATTTAAGGTGAGTTTTAAAGACTTCAAGATGAATTAAACATAAACTTTTTTTAAATCCATTTAATTGAGAGAATTTAGAAAATTCAGGATGAATTGATAAGAATTTAGGGATACTTCCAAATGAATTGCAAAAAATATTTAAAAATGTCTTCCAATTTTTGAAACCCTACGAAATCCCTAACTTTTGGTGAATAAATTCTTTGATGAAATCCATTAAGATATATTAAAATCCTTTACAATTATTAAAACCCTTGGTAATCCCTTGAAATTGTTTAAATCAATTGAAAATACCTTGGAATCTTTTGAAATGCCCTAAAATATTTCAAAGTCTTTAAAATTCCTCCAAACTATTGAAATAAATAAAAAAATTCGGGGAATCGTTTATATTATATATTTCAAATCCACTGAAATCCCTTGAAACTTTTAAAGCTTTTAAAAATGCCTGCGAATCTTTGAAAATACCCTAAAATATTTCAAATCCTTTGAAATCCTATTAAATTACTGAAATCAATTAAAAATTTCTTGGTAATTTTTTTAAATAACCTAAAATATTTCAAATTCCTTAAAATCTTTTCAAATCCCTTGAAATTTTTTTAATATCTTGAAAATGCCAAGGAATTAAAAAAAAAGACCTTAAAATATTTCAAATCCTTTATCATTTTATCAATTGATCCTCAGGACCAATTAAATAAGAACTGTTAAAAATTCCAAAAAATCCATTGAATTAAGTAAAATTGAGTACATTTAGAAGGATTCAAATTAATTTTTTTAAATTCAAAAGAATTTCATAGAATTTGAAAGAATTCAGGATAAATTAATAAGAATTCAGGGTGAATTCCAAAAACTAATTTCAAATCTCTTCAAATCAATGAAACCCTACCAAACACCTCATTTCTCGAGAGTAAATTCTTTAAAATCCACTAAAATATTATAAAATCCCATGGCATTCTATGAAATCTGATATTTCCTTAAAAACTGGAAAATTTATTGAAATACCTTGTGAGCTTTAAAAAACCCTTACAATCATTGAAATCATCTGAAACCTTATAAAATCCCGTGAAATCTTTAAAAATATCTTAAAACCTTATATGTCCTGAAAAATCGTTCCAAATCTTCCGAAATTTTAAATTCTTTATCCTGAATAATTTCGCACTTTGAAATCTCTTCAAATTAATAAAACTAATGAAAAAATGCCTTGGAATCTTTTAAAATGTCCTAAAATATCTAAAATCCTTTAAAATCATTTAAAAACCCTTCAAACGTTTAAAAGGTCTTGAAAATTCTTGAGAACATTTAAAAATACTTTAAAATCTTAAAAATCCCTTCAGAATATTGAAATCTACTAAAAATTTCTCGGAATCTTTAAAAATACCCTGAAATATTTCAATAAAATTCAAGACAATTTAGAAATAGGTATCGACCTGAACTGAATACTAATTAACCCATGAGCTATTTCATGGAGAATAGTCTATTCTCCATGAAACAAAAGTGACTATTATCTTAAAAAAGTAAGTAAAAAGTGATTTTAGAAAAAAAGTGACTAATAGTGACTGTATGGAAGTCATGATTATTTTTACAGTTACGTCTTACAGAAATTTCCTGATTTTTACTATTTTTTCAAAATGCCTGACTCTTGGAAACTTTGATCTTATTATAAATTTTTTTAAAGTTCCATTATGGGCTGCAAATAGGATACCATAGGGACCAAATCTTGAAAATAGGGTACTTTAGGGGCCTTACATGAATATAGGGTACAATAGGGGATATAGGGACTGGTCTGTGAGGCCTGCAGTTGTTTCTTACAGAAATTCCCTGATTTTTGCTATTTTTTCAAAATGCCTGACTCTTGGAAACTTTGATCTTATTATAAATTTCTTTAAAGATCCATTATGGGCTGCAAATAGGGTACCACAGGGACAAATTCTTGAAAATAGGGTACTTTAGGGACCTCAACCGAATATAGGGTACAATAGGGGATATAGGGGTCGGTCGGTGAGGCCTGAAATTTGGAACACCCTAGTGTGCAGTCTGTAAAAAGAACTTACCCATCGCAAGATTTGGAGACGACCATGTAACTGGCATAACCGAGTACATGCTCGGTACTATGACTTTTCCCTGTGAAGTAGCATTGGATGCAGATGAAGAATTCCCGAGAACGCGAACACTGTTGTAAGTCGTGAACGGAAGTGCACTGGACGCATCCGATCCATTGATAGCAAGTTTCGAGGACTTTTCTGGCTTGACAGTGTGTTCTCGGAACGGGAATTCGATTGTGGTATCGACAGGTGTTTGAGCGATGTCGAAGGTGGCACGCGTGATGAACTGAACTGGTCTCCTCGGCTCGATGATTTTCATTTCGGTGCCCTCATCCTCCTCGGCTTCGATGGAGCGGGGTCGCTGGACACCGCCAACCGAAGCGGTCGTGTTCCTTTCATTGCTGCTGCTGCCACCCACCTAGGAAATACAATTATTTCTTCAATTAAATACAATACACCTTCCTCAAGCTGGGGAAAATTATTCAAAACTTTGCGCTTCTTTTTTCAATGTAATTTTAAAGTATCTAAAGGAATTCGCAGGGGATTTTAGCAAATGGATTTTGAGTCAGACGGGATTTCACGATTTCATAAGAGGATTTTTTAGTATAGGACATCAAAGCATCCTCAAAGCTTTAAAAGGTTTTGCAGATTTCAGAACCAAAAATTCTCTCAAACCAGGGAAAAATAGGGTGATTTTTTCCGAAAATAGGGGAATAAATTTCTTTTAAATAAAATTACTTGTAGATACCAGTTTGAACTCAATATGAAATGAATTTTCAACTAAATAGGTAAGTTTTCAACAAAAAAGATAAAGTTTCAACTGAAATGAATCTTTAATATGGTTGAATTTTCAACCAAAAAATACGAATTTTTAACAAAGGAGTTTAATTTTCAACCGTAATGATGAATCTTCAACCAATAAAATGAATGTTTAACGAAGCAGTTCCAACTTTCAACCAAGTATAGTTAAATTTTCAACTGAAATGATGAATCTTTAACCAAACAAATTAATTATCAGCCAAGAAGATTAATTTTTCAGTAAGAAGACGACTGTTCAACAAAATACATGAATTTTCCACCAAATAGTTGAATTTTCAACTAAAAAAGATCAGTTTTCAACAAAAAATGGAATAGTTGCATTTTTAGTTAAAAAGATTATTATTCAAACAAAAAAAGCCGAATCTTCAACAAAATAATTAACTTTACAACCAGAGATATAAATTTTCAACTGAAATGATGAATCTTCAAAAAAATTTTTTTTTTAATAAAGTAGTTCAATTTTTAACCAAGTATAGTTGAATTTTCAACCAAAGAAGATTTTTATTTGAATTAAAAAACAGTTGAATTAAACCAAAGAAACCGAATTTTCAACAAAATGGTTGAATCATCAACCAAAAAAGATTAATTTTCAACAATATAGATGATTTTTCAACAAAAAAAGATGCATTTTCAACTGAAATGATGAATGCAAATCATAAATATGAATTTTTAATAAAGTAATTCAACTTTCAACCAAGTTAAGGTGAATTTTCAATCAAAAAGATGAATTATTTGAATTCAAAAAACAGTTGAATTCAACCAATGAAATGAATGTTTAACGAAGTAGTTCAACTTTCAACCAAGTATAGTTGAATTTTCAACTGAAATGATGAATCTTCAACCAAACAAATGAATTATCAGCCAAGAAGATTAATTTTTCAGTAAGAAGGCGACTGTTCAACAAAATGCATGAAGTTTCAACCAAATAGTTGAATTTTCAACTAAAAAAGATCAATTTTCAACAAAAAATGGAATAGTTCAATTTTCAGTTAAAAATATTAATGTTCAAACAAACAAAAAAAGACGAATCTTCAACAAAATAGTTAACTTTTCAACCAGAAATATAAATTATCATCTGAAATGATGAATCTTCAACAACAACAAAATAATTTTTAATAAAGTAGTTCAATTTTTAACCAAGTATAGTTGAATTTTCAACCAAAGAAGATTTTTATTTGAATTAAAAAACAGTTGAATTAAACCAAAGAAACCGAATTTTCAACAAAATGGTTGAATCATCAACCAAAAAAGATTAATTTTCAACAATATAGATGATTTTTCAACAAAAAAAGATGCATTTTCAACTGAAATGATGAATCCAAATCATAAATATGAATTTTTAATAAAGTAATTCAACTTTCAACCAAGTTAAGGTGAATTTTCAATCAAAAAGATGAATTATAAACCAAAATGATTATTTTTTCCTAAAGAAGATGATTTTAAAAAAACACGAATTTTCAATAAAAAATGGTATAGTTCAATTTTTAGTTAAAAAGATTATTATTCAACCAAAAAAAGACGAATCTTCAACAAATTAATTAATTTTTCAACCAGAGAGATAAATTTTCAACTGAAATGATGAATCTTGAACAAAAAATGCATTTTTAATAAAGCAGTTTCACTTTCAACCAAGTATTGCATACACACGACGGTAAACGTAAAGGTCGAGTTTCAGGCGATGAATGGAGACTAGGTGTTTGGAATGCTAGAGGAGCGAATGATCTTAAAGTAAGAGAACTACGAGAAACTATGCATGCTAGGAAACTAGATATTTTATGTGTACCTGAGACGAAGAAAAAGGGTTGCGAAAGTAGAAACATAAAAAATGGGATATTGAAAGGCGGTTTTGAAATATGGTCAGGAGTAAGTAGTGAATCAAATCGTAGTCAAGGGGTCGGTTTAATTATGAATGAAAAAGCAAGACAGCATCTCAAAGATCATGATTTTGTATCTCCCAGATTGTTGTGGGCTAGAATGAAGGTAGGAATCAGAAGATTATTTATCATAGCGTGCTATGCCCCAGTTGACAGTGAACCGCGAGAAGTCAAAGACGCCTTCTGGGACACTTTAAATGACACAATAAGTACTTGCGATCAAGGTGAAAGAATAATTCTGCTAGGAGATATGAACGGATGGGTCGGCGTCCAACGCCAGGATACAGATACAGAAAGGGTGCTAGGTAATTTTGGGGATCCAACAAGAAAAAATTATAACGGGGAAAAATTAGTTAGCTTATGCTTAGAAAAGGGCCTATTTATTACCAATACTTGGTTTAGACATAAAATGATCCACACGTACACTTGGTGTAAAGGAAATAACCGCAGTGTAATTGACTTCGTTATTGCGGATGAAAGACTAAGAGAACTAGTCAAAGATACAAGAGTCATGAGGGGTTCCGAATGCAATACTGATCATTACCTTTTAATCTCTAAAATAAACTTAGGCCGGGGATGGAAAAGAAAGAGAACAGAAAAAACGAAACAAACTCGAATAAAAATTGAAAATTTACAGAAACCGGAAGTGCGAATAGAGTTTCAAAATAAGTTAAGCGAACGCATAGATAGGGCAACTTGGGAAGCGCTTACGAGCAATAAAGATATAGAGGGCGCGTGGGCTTTATTACGGGATATCATTGTTAAAACTGCAATTGAAGTGTGTGGTACGGCAGTGGTAGGAAGAAAGTCTGGTGATGCGTGGTGGAATGATGAAATTCAAGCAGCCCAGCAAGAAAAGAAAAAAGCGCACAAGAGAACATTAAACATGACAGGTCTTAGCGATGAGGAGAGAAATAGACTCAAAAATGATTACAAAGACAAAAAGAGGAAAATGAAACGACTAGTCAAGGAGAGTAAAGAAAAAATCAGAACAGAAGAAGAGAACAAAATACAAAACTACTTTGAAGGAATTATGAAACTATTATATAAACAGTTGAAGGAAAATAAGAGTACAGAGTTTGCCAGCATGAGAAACAGCAAAGGTGAAATGCTATATGATATAGACGAGATAGTAGACGCTTTAAAAGACTCTTTTAAAGAACTATTAGGAGGTGAAGATATAGGACAACAAAACTGCGACATAGAACATAATGCATTAGAAAACCCAATTGAAAAAGTCTGTGTCACTGAGGTCCGAGACATAATTAAGAACTTGAAAAACGGTAAGGCTGCTGGCATAGACAGTATTAGTGCTGAAATGCTTAAATACGGTGGCGAGTACATAACTCACAGGTTGTGCGAATTAATAAATTTATGTATCGAGACGGGCAAAGTCCCAGACGATTGGAAAAAAGCGATTATCGTACCAATATACAAAAGAAAGGGAGATAAAAGCAACTGCAGTAACTACAGAGGTATCAGCCTACTAAGTACCGTAAGTAAAATATACTCAAAAATACATATTCGTAGGGTAATGGAAATCACAGAAGAAAATATATGGGAAGTTCAAAGTGGTTTTATGCCAGGAAGATCATGTACAGATCAGATATTTAGCCTAAGACAGATCACAGAAAAAAGCTTGAGAGTAGGAAAGAAAGTTTTCTGTGCATTTATTGACCTAGAAAAAGCATTCGACAAAGTAAATAGAAATAAACTTTGGGAAGTCCTCAAAGAGTACGGAGTAAATGGAGGGCTCCTACAAGCAATAAAAACAATATATACAGGTAGTAAAGCGAGTGTAAGGGTAAATGGGAAACTGAGTGACTGGTTCGATATTATGCAAGGCGTGAAACAAGGATGCGTTATGTCCTCGTGGCTATTTATCATATTCATGGATAAGTGTCTAAGAACTGCACTCTTCGACGAAGAAGGAGTAAATCTCCAAACAGACAAGGTACGTGGATTAGCTTTCGCAGATGACAAGATTGTTATGGCAGAATCAATCGAGGACTTGCAAAGAATATTGAATAAACTTAATACAAGCATGAAAAACATGGACCTCAAAATTAACGTAAATAAAACAAAAATCATGGTGTTTGAAGGAAAAAGTGAGAAAACAATATGCAACATTGTCCTAAATGATGAGAGATTAGAACAAGTTGACAAGTACGTATATCTAGGTAGTATATTCACTAGCGACGGAAAAATAGATGGGGAGTTAGATAGGCGCATAAATAAGGGTAAGCAGGTTATCGGTAGAGCAGGGTCCATCCTAACAAATAAAAACATATCAAAAAAAGCTAAAATGGCCATACATAATTCTATATTTGTACCGACTGTACTATACGGTAGCGAGACATGGACCTGTCAAGAAAAGGACAGGAGTAAAATTAACGCGATCGGCATGAAACCTCTGCGCATAATATGCGGGAAAACACTGATGGACAAAGTCCGAAACGAGACCATCCTCAAAGAATGTGGTGCAAAAGAGACAATAGTTGACACATGGGAAAGAAATCAGTTAAGATGGTTCGGACATCTTGAAAGAATGAAAGATGAACGACTGACCAAACAAGTGTATAAAGGTAAAGTAAATGGCAGAATGCCCAGAGGTAGACCGCCGAAAGAATGGTTAGAATCTGTAAATGAGACATTAATCCGTAGAGACATAAGAAGCCATAGAAACACAAGAGCTTGCATGAAAAAATGCATGGACGTGAAGGAAGCTAGAGTAGTATGCCAGAACAGAAAAGTGTGGCGACAAATAGTTTGTAAACAGAGTGAAAGTAGAATGAATGACGCCTGAAACAAAGACCTTGGATACTAATGGGCCCAAGTGGAGAACCATACATAACAATTTTGTGAGGCTCTTCACTTGGGGTGATCGCTAGAGAGATTGATCAGCAACCTGGGTCGGAGCAGTGTTGCGGAATAAACGTGTCATTTATTTAAATAAATAACACGAGAATTCCAGATCAATCTAAAATATCTATACCTAACACTTATATACCTATCTACCTCATACCTATATACCTACCTACCTTATACCTATATACCCATATACACACTACTATTTTCCAACCGAGCAAGTCACGCCTACCCCGAAAGGGAAATGGCTTAATGGTATAATAATAATAATAATATGAATTTTAAACCAAAAAGATGATTTATCGACCAAGAAGATTAATTTTTCCCAAAGAAGATGACTTTTCAACAAAACAATTTAATACACGAATTTTCAACCAAATATTTGAAGTTTCAACTGAAATGATGAATCTTCAACCAATAAAATTAATTTTTAACAAAGTAGTTCAACTTTCAAGCCAGTATAGTTGAATTTTCTACAAAAAAAGATAAATTATCAAACAAAACGATTTTTTCCCCCAAAGAAGATGATTTTTCAACAAAATACATGAATTTTTAACCAAATAATTGAATTTTCAAATGCAATTAAGAATCTTGAACCAATAAAATGAATTTTTAACAAAGTAGTTTAACTTGTAACCCAGCAAGTTGAATTTTCAACCAAAAAAAATGAATTACCAACAAAGAAGTTTAATTTTTCCCAAAAACGACTTTTCAACAAAATATGTACATGAATTTTCAAATAAAAAAAAGATCCATTTTTAACCGATAATGGAACAGATAAATCAGTTAAAAGGATTAATAATCAACCAAAAAAAGACGAATTTTCAACAAAATAATTTTTCAACCAAAGAGATAAATTTTCAACTGAAATGAATCTTCAATCAAAAAAAATAATTTTTAATAAAGTAGTTCCACTTTTAACTAAGTATAATTGAATTTGCAACCAAAAAATATGTTTCTTTTAAATAAAAAATTGAATTTTGAAACGAAAAAAACCGAATTTTGAACCCAGAAAGAAGAAAATGTTCATTAAATTTATGAATTTTCGAACCAAAAAGACGAATTTTCTACAAAACAGTTCCATTTTTAAACCGAAAACATGAATTGTCAACAAAAAAGTCACATTTCAACCAAAGAATTTAACTTTCCATCAAAACAGTTGAATTTTTCATAAAATACATGAATTTTCAAACAAGTACTTAAACTTTCAACCAATATAGATGAATTCTCAAGGAGAAATATAATAGTTGATACTATTTTAACCAAAAAAGACTAATTTGAAATCAACTACAGTTGTATTCAACCGAAAAAGACGAATTTTCAAGAAAACAGTTGAATCCTCAACCAAAAGAGAATAATTTTATACGGATAACTGACCCATAAACCAATTTTTATAGGAGATAATATACAAAAAAAACACAAAGTAACTTCAATGTAACTAAAATTAAAGTTCCAAGTTACTCCAAAAATCGTAACTAAGTTACGCTACAAGTTACTTTTTAAAATAGTAACGAAGTTACCTTAAAAGTTACAAATAACGCAACTTTACAGTTTAAACCCGGAAGAAGCGCTTAGTTTTAAGATTGGATCGACTCATTTTCAGGGTGTCCAGCGATTCTTAAGAACGAAATTCAAGGTATTTTCCAGGTTTTCCAGGTCAAGAAGTCAAGTTTTTCCATATCTCCTTTTTTTTACATTAAATAATAAAATAACCGTTTCTTATACATGTAAAAAATGAGCTATTTCATTTTTTATTATTCAATAATTTCTAAAGAAGGCAGAACCATAAATAAACAAATTCTTAATTTTTTGCGAACATAAGTCGTCTTTGAAAACCTTGAAATCTTTGTGAATTCGTCGAAATCTCTTGAAGTACTTAAAATCTTTGTGAAATCTTGAAATTTCTGTGAAATCTTTTGAAATTTTTGTGAAATATTTGAAATCTTTGAAAACTTTAAAATCTTTGAAATTTTTTGAAATCTTTTGGAATCTTTGAAATATTTGTGAAAGCTGTATTTAATCTTTGTATGTGAAATCTTTCGTATTCGTTTGAAGTCAACGAAATCTTTGAAATCGTTTAAAATCTTTGAAATGTTTTGAAACCTTTGGAATTCTTGTATTATTTTGATATCTTCACGAAATTTCTATGAAATCTTTCTGAAATCTTTTGTATTCATTAAAAATCATTGAAATATTTTCAATCCGTGTAAAATCTTTTAAAATCTTAAACATCTAGTTTACTATAACCTTTCTAAAATCTTTAAAACCTTTGAAATTTTTTGAAAGTTTTAAAATCTTTGGAAATGTTCGAAATCCTTGTGAAATCTTTGAAATCTGCTGTACATGCATTTTTTAAATCTTTGAAATCCTTGCAATCTTTATGAAATGTTCGGAATCTTTGGGAATTTTTTGTGACATTTTTGAAATCTTTGTCAAATCTTTTCAAATATTAGTGACATTTTTCTTAAATCTTTCTTTGTGAAATATTTTTTATTCGTTGAAATCAGTGAATTATTTGAAATCTTAGTGAAATCTTTTCAAATCTGCAAAAATGTTTTTAAACCTTTTTAAATCGTTTCAAATCTTCGAAATATTTAAAAATCTTAGAAATCTGGTGTACTGTAAACTTTTTAAAATCTTTGAAATCCTTTAAATCTTTGTAAAATATTCAAAATCTTTTTAAATATTTTAAAATCTTTGAAATATTTTGAGACTTTTGAAATCTTCAGTAATGTTTTGTAATCAGGTGTACGTTAAAAAACCGAGTGGTGAAGCCCTTGAAAAAACCGTTATATGGCCATGGCTCATTCTAATTCTGAAACTGAATTAACATCGACATTTTCAACTAATAATTTTTATAATTTGTAAGTTGAATATCACAAAAGTATGTATACTTTAACATTCTATATTAGCGGAGACGAAATAAAAAACTTATAGAATTATTCACAATATCAGGGTGGCGATTCGGCGGACGATTTCAAATTTCCGGTCATTTCCCGGTTTTTCCCAGTCAAGTTTTTCAATTTTCCCGGTCACCTAAAAGTAACATATTCATATTTCCAGAAAAAACGCAAATATTTATTTTAATTCATGATCTTCATTCTAAACATCCTTTAACACAACAGAGAACAGAGAAAAAATACTTAAATTTTTCACTGAAAAATATTCATTTTTTACAAAAAATGGAATAGTTAAACTTTCAGTTGAAAAAATTAATTTTCAACAAAAAAAACGGATTTTCAACAAAATAGTTGAACTTTCAACCAGAGTGATGAATTTTCAAATGAAATTATGAATCTTCAACTGGAATAGTTAAATTTTAAACAAAAAATATGAATTTTCAACTAAAACGATGAATACTTTACTGGAACACTTGAATTTTCAACCAAAGAGATGAATTTTTAAACAAGATTAATTTCCAAAGCAAAAGATTAATTTTTTACCAAAAAATACAATTTTTCAACAAAATACATGAATTTTTAACGAAATAGTTGAATTTTGAACTAAAAAAATAATAATTTTCAACCGAAAATGGAATAGTAACGTTTTTAGTTTAAAAAATTAATTTTAACCCAAACATAAGAGTTTTCAATTAAAACAATGAATCTTCAACTGAAATAGTTGAATTTTAAACCAGAAAGATGAATTTTCAACTAAAATGATGAATTTTTAAAAAATACATGACTTTTTAACGAAATAATTGACTTTTTAATTAAAAAAGACAAAAAAACGAAAAACATCCAAAGAAAAAGAAGTTTTCAATTAAACAGCTCATTTTTCCACCAAAGAAATGAATTTGTAATTAAAACGATGAACCTTCAAAAAAAAAAAAATAATAATTTTTAACAAAAGAGTTCAACTTTCAACCACATAATTTTATTTTCAGTCTCAAAGATGAATTTTCAACTAAAATGATGAATATTTAACTGGAATACTTGAATTTTTAACCGAAAAGAAGAATTTTTAGACAAGAAGATTAACTTTCAAATAAAAAGATAATTTTCTACAAAAAAAATATCGATTTTTTAACATAATACATGAATTTTGAACGAAATAGTTGAACTTCCAATTAGAAGACAAATTTTGAACTAGAAAAAATCAATTTTCAGCTAAAAATGGAATAGTTAAAATTTTCAGTAAAAGAAATTAATTTTCAAGCAAACTGACGAATTTTTAACTAACATGATGTATCTTCAACTTTTCTAAATTGACCAAAATTATTAAAATAATGAAAACTTGAATTTTGCTACGTACAGAAGTAAATTTCTAGTTTCCCAGTCAAGTCGCAACCCTGAATATTAATGTCTGTTCATTGCAATCTATAAAATAATTGGTAAAGTCTACAAAAAATGCCTAGAAATCTCTTTATTTATTGCGTAATGAGTAAAAGATAAATAAAAAACTCTTCAGTAGTAAGGTTTCTTCTAAACGAGATGTTTCTTTCGTAATAGACTAAAAGATTTAAATTACTTTTCGCATTTCAATAAAAAAACCTGTTGCAACAAAAATTTAATTCAAGGTTCTCGTGAAAAATTCAAGGAGATTTCCAGGTTTTCAAGGTTCAACAAAAATTCAAGGAGAATTCCAGGTTATCAAGGTTTTCAAGGTCGCTGGGCGCCCTGATTTTGTACCGGGGACTGGCCTGACTTACAAATTGGTTTGAATCGACTTGATACTCGAGCACCTTTTTAAAGATGTCCGTGTAGTTCTTTACACGACGACGAAAATTTACCTCAACATCGCCCAGATCGATCACCATGTAATCTCGTTTATAGTCTGGGGGCGGGTTATCCGATTCAAGCATTTCATTTGTCCCTTGTTTTCCACGACAGTTCCTCTTTTCCCGAATCTCGCTCTCGGTTTCGCACGCGCCAGCAATGCTGCTGCTGCTTTCACGTTTCGGTTCCTTTTTCTCCTTTTCTTTTTCCTCAAACTTCGTCTTCGAACTGCTGTACGAAGGCTTGTCGAGGGACTTGGCCTTCTCCTTCGTTGTCCAGTCGTAGACGGCCCTCTCCTCGGAGAAACGCTTCTTGCACAAAAGAAAATCAAATTAAAAAATTGGAGAGCCCAAAACGCTATCAAGGCAGGGGAAATAGGGTGGTATTTCACGAAAATAGGGGAATAAATTCTTTTAAATATAATTAATGTATAGGTCAAAACCAAACAATTTTATTTTCAACCTAAAAGATGAATTTTCAACTGAAATGATAAATATTTAACTGGAATACTTGAATTGTTAACCGAAAAGAAGATAGATTTTCTAAAAAAAATATCGATTTTTTAACAAAATACATGAATTTTGAAGGAAATAGTTGAAGTTTCAATCAGAAAAGACAAATATTTTCATCCAAATTGTCGAATTTTGAATTAGAAAAGATCAATTTTCACCTAAACATGGATGATTTTCAACAAAATAGTTGAATTTTCAAGCTAAAAAAGTCCAATGTTTCAGAAAACAGCTGACTTTCAAACTCAAAAATATTAAATTTCAACAAAAAAGTTCATTTTCAACCAAGAAAGACATTTTTTCAGCCAAATTAGTTGAATTTTCAACCAAACATTTGAATTTTCAACCTAATAATCGAATTTTCAAACATAAACAATCAGTTTTCAACAGAAAATAGAATGATAAATTTGCAGTTTAAAAAATTGATTTAAAAAAAATGGTTCAAATTTCATCCAAAGAGATGAATTTTCAAGTAACGAAATAAATTGTTAACAAAGTAGCAGTTCAACCTTGAAACAAGTAGTTGAATTTTCAATTATGAATGATGATTTTCTACCAAAAAATACGTATTTTCAACCAAATAGTTGAATTTTCAACTAAAAACGATCAATTTTTGAAAAAAAAATGAAATAGTTAAATTTTCAGTTATTAAAATTAATTTTGAAAAAAAAAACGAATTTTTAACAAACTAGTTTCATCTTCAACCAATAAAACGAATTTTCAACAAACCAGTGTAACTTTACACCAAGTAGTTGAATTTTCAACCAAATAATCAAATTAAAAAAAAAATTGATCTTCAACAAAAACAGTTGTATTCTGAACCAAATAGTTGAATTTTCAAGCCAAAAAGCAGAATTTTTTAAACGAAAGTAGAATTTTTAACGTACAATAAAAAGTCGAATTTTCTATTCAAAAAGACGATTGTGAAAAATACAGTAAAGTTTTATTTCTTTTCTTTTTTTGTAGAAATTAAATTTTTTGTTGTCAATTGACATTTTCGGGTTGAAAATTCATCTGTTTTATAGAACATTCATACTTTAGGCTCGAAAATTTAAAAAAATTGGTAGAAAATCAATTTTTTGTTTAAAATGCAACTTTTTTGTTGAAAATTAATCTGTTTTAGTTGAGGATTCAAGTATTTTCTTGAAAATTCGTCTTTGCTGATTAAATATATCTATCTTTTGTTTTATATTTGAAAACTACTTGCATAAAAGTTTATTTTTGTTGTTGTTGAAGATTCATAATTTTAGATGAAAATTCTTCTTTTTTTTTAATTATTTCTTCAACTGTTTCGTTGTAAATTAACTTTTTTGTTGAAAATTCATATTTTTGGGTACAAAATTAAACTTTTTTGTAGAAAATTCGTTTTTTTTTACTGAAATTTAATTCTTCTCAATAAAAATTTAACTACAACATTTTTGGTTAAAAGTTGATCTTTTTTAGTTTAAAAATTAAATTATTTGTTATTAAAAATGTTTAGAAACGAACAAATTGTAAACTAAAAATTATTCAAATAAAATTGTAAATAAAATCATATCCACCGTTCAAAATATTTAGATCAAAATTTATGTAATTTGTTAAAAAATTGTCTTTTTATAGAAAATTCAACTATTTTGTTAAAAATGTATGTATTTGCAGCCAAAAAAAGGATTTTCTACCAAAAAAATGATTTTCTACCAAAAAAATGATTTTCTACCAAAAAAGACGAATTTTCAACCAAATACATATATTTTCAGCCAAATAGTGGAATTTTCAAATCAATAAGATTCATTTTATACCAAAAAAGACGAATTTTCAACAAAATACATAAATTTATTTTCTGGTATAAAATGAATCTTCTTGATTGGAAATTCACTTCCTTGGTTGAAAGTTAAACTACTTTCTTAAAAGTTCATTTTTTTGATTAAAGATTCATAAATTTAGTTGAAAATTTATTTATTTTTGGTGTTTAAATTTCAACTTTTTATTGAAAATTGATACTCCTCAATACAAATTTAATTACACCATTTCTTGTTAAAAATTGATCTTTTTTAGTTAAAAAATTCAACTATTTATTTAAAAAATCTTAGTAACAAAACAAAATAAAATTTGGACTGAACATCATATCCATTGCTCAAAAATTTTGTTTAAAATTTACGTAATTTGTTGAAAGATCGTATTTTTTGGTAGAAAATTCAACTATTTGGTTAAAAATTTATGTATTTGGTTGACGATTCGTCTTTACTGGTAGAAAATTGATTTTTTTTTTAAATTTAAAGTCTTTTTTGTTTGTTTAAATATCAACTATTACATTTCTTGCTGAAAATTAGTATTTCCAAGTTGAAAATGCAACTGTTTTGTAGAGAATTCGTATCTTTTTGTTGAAAATACAAATAACTTGTTGAAAATTCACGTATTTTCTTTAAAATTCTTCTTTTTTTATAGAAAATTGTTTCTCTTGGTTTAAAATTTAACTATCTGGTAGAAAATATATGTATTTTGTTGACAATTTATATTTTTTGGTAGAAAATCAGGTTTAAGGATTCAAGTATTTTTTGGTTATATTGAACTCTTTTTTTTTAATTTAAAATTCTTTTTGGTTTAAATGTCAACTATTACACTTTTTGGTGTAAATTGGTAGTATTAACTATTTGGTTAAAAATTCAAAATTTTGGACGGCCCCTGATCAGCCATTGAAAAAATTTGTAGCAAATTAGCGAAGACGTTGAAAAATATTTTTGAAGGAAAAATAAAGAAATAGTGACATTAGCAGACAATTGTGAGAAAATAGTGTCTTTAGTGTTATTTTTTGTTTGTTGAAATAGTACAAAAGTAGTGTCATCGTTGAAAAAAAGTGTGAAATAGTGTGAATAGTGTGGTTAGTCCGAGGCCTGAAATAGTAGCAAAATAGTGTTGAGCGAAAAAAAAACGAGAAAAGGGGAATTTTCTTGAAAATCGGGGAGGAATAGGGGAAAGAAAAGTGAAGTCTGAATGGCTGATGTACCTTTTTATCGAAGACCAGGTCTAAATTCGCAAGGGAAGCGAGTGTGTGCGAGGCGTTGACGTTTGAAGGAAGGGATCCGCCTTCTCTTTGCCTGGCCGAAACACTGGGTCCTGTGTGTTTTTTTCCTTTTCTCCTGCCACCTCCGTAGGTGTGACTCGATCCGGAAGTCAGGTACGCGAAGCTACTATCAAATTCGGAATTGATAGGCTGAGCGAGATTTTGCAGGGATCCTCCGTGAGTTAGTCTTTCGGAAACGGAGTCCCTTTTGTGTCTTCGACGATTCGAGCCAGGGAGACAACGAGAATTTGCTACCGCTCGACGTCCTTCCTCGGTTTCATCTGCCTCTGCCTCTTGAAGAAGTTCCTGCAATTATACAGTACAAATTAGCTCAAGAAAACAGCTAAAATTAGCAAAAGAATTTCAAATTTAATTAATTATCACAGTCACAATCATCTGCTAGAATTAATTTAAATGATAGGGAAATGTATCAGCTTATGATGCATATTCCTTTAATAAATAATGATAAATAATATTATCCTATTTGTAATTGTGGAATCATTATAATTAAAAAACGGGGTGCCTAGAGCGAATAAGATTTGAAATTTCCTGACCTTTTCCCTACTTTGACAAATAAGCCATTTTTAATTTGAATTATTGAAAATCAAAATCAGTTTCAAATTGCAGATTTTACAGCCCAAAATGCTCACAAAACAGGGAAAATAGGGGAATAAATTCTTTTAAATAAAATTAATGTATAGGTACTATACATTATATCAAGAAAATAGTTTGATATTCAAATTTAAAAATTATCAATTTGCTACCAAAAGAGATGAATTTCCAACCAAATAGTTGAATTTTCAACAACATCAATTTAAGACCAAACAGTTGCATTTACAAACAAATGGTTGAACTTGCAAGCAAAAGAGACGAATTTTCAAAAAAACAATTGAATTTTGGACAAGAAAAGATGACTTATTAACGAAATAGTTGAATTTTCAACAAAATCATGAAGTTTTCAATAAACTAGTAAAACCTTTAAGCAAATAGTTGAATTTTCAACGAAATACTTGAATTTTGAACTAAAAAAGATAAAATTTCAAATAACAATAGAAAAGTGGATATTTTAACCTAAAGAGATGAATTTTCAACAAAATAGGTTATAATTGACATTACAACCAAAAAAGATTTTAGCTTCAAGTCAAAGAAGTTGTATTCGACCGAAAAAGACGAATTTTCAATAAAACAGTTTAATCAATCCTTAACCAAAATAAATTAATTTTTAACCAAACAGTTGAATTTTTATATAAAAAATCTGCCCGCTTCGCGGGCACATTCTCATAGCGCGCTTCGCGCGCGGCTCGCTTCGCTCGCAAGTTTCAGCGCGCCTAGGGCGCGCACCTTTTGGATCTCGCGCTTCGCGCTCGATTATATGTTTATCTCGCGCTTCGCGCTCGATAATGTATTGACCTCGCGCTGCGCGCTCGGACACATTTGTCGTCTAGGTTTTCACACTTCGTGTCCTCGCTAGTGCGCGCTTCGCGGGCTAATACTCTCTTAAAGCTTCATTGTTATGACCTGCTTTTGGTTTAATTATGTCAGTTTTACATAAAAAGAAGAACTAATTTACTTAAGGTTCTATCGACCTTAAGGAACACATTCTCATCACGACACTCGCGCTTCGCGCTCGATATTTCGTTTGATCATCATGTGAACCTCGCGCTTCACGCTCGTTTCTGTTCATCGTATAATAGAAACCCAAAAGTTCGCAACGACCATATGTTATGTTCAATCTTCTTCAGATAAAAATGACTAAAGTTGTATTTGATTTAAAATGAAGAAGGTAATTCCTTTACTTTAGCGTATATTTCCGTATCTTTATAATAAATCGTACAATCAGAAAGATTTTTTTCCAACTACCTGAAAAGGGGAGAAAAGAAGTATTTAAGTCGTTTTGGAACATATATCTTGCTTTTTCATTCATAATCAAACCGACCCCTTGACTACCATGTGATTCCCTATCTACTCCTAACCATATTTCAAAACCGCTTTTCAACACCCCATTTTCTATGTTTCTACTTTCGCATCCCTTTTTCTTTGTCTCAGGTACACATAAAATATCTAGTTTCCTAGCATGCATAGTTTCTCGTAGTTCTCTTACTTTAAGATCATTCACTCCTCTAGCATTCCAAACACCCAGTCTCCATTCATCGCCTGAAACTCAAACTTTACGTTTACCGTGTGTATGCATTTAGTCAATCAAAGTTTCAGTCCAGTCCGAGGCTACTTTATTGTTTGTATTGTTCATGTTTAGATTGTACACCCAACTACCACCTTTATGCGCGAAATTTGTTTTGCGAGTTGAAATCATGTCCAAGTCAAGTAGTGATTCACCGTATAGTGGAGAGTCCAGCTCTAACGTCAGTCCCACGAAAACTTCTGTCACGGGGGGGGGGGGGGGGCACAGTGGGATGAAATCAAAAAACGAGGTTCAAAATAACTTGTAGCTGGCAATTCTGAACCGATTTTGGATTTTTTTCTTCAGAAAAATTGAGCATCAAATTTTGAAGAGATTCATGTCGTCTGATTTTTGAGTTTTTTTTTTGTTTAAACTTTTATGTTAATGCAAAGAGTGAATAAAAAGTCGACTTTTTCGTTTTTTTTGTTTATCTTGGTGAAAATTTTTTTTCTATGATCAGCATTCCGAGACTTTATGCACGGGGGTAGCTGAAAGCAAAAAAAAATTATGACATTGTTAAGTTGATTGTTATGAACAAATTAACTTAACAAATAGTCTACTGTATGGATTCTTCGTTTGCAAAGTAAATTTTTGCGTTAAAATTACTTGCTTCCATCGAAAAAATAATATTTTAAGATAAAAATTTGACATCCAATATTTTTAAATAATTTTATAAACAAATTGTATAAACAAAAGCCTAGTGTGGACATTTAAAGGCATAAAAAAATCATTTTTTCACTTAATTTTTCTCAAATTATATTTCCAGTGATGTTTGATTATGGAAAATTATATTTCGGTATTTTTCAATAATTTTATAAACAAATTATATAAACAAATGCCTAGTGTGGACATTTAAAGGAAGAAAGAAATCGCTTCTTCTCTTAATTTTCCTCAAATTATATCGCCA
>CAKNYM010052435.1:163144-203898 GCA_932195095.1 Andricus curvator
ATAAAATATTTGAATTTTCAATTACTATAAGCAGCCGTACATATAATTTCCAAATTTTGAAAAAAAACGGTCCAAAAAATTTTCAAAATGCCCTCACTTTTTGAATTTTCATCCAAAATGGCTGGCTAACGAACTTGACCTTTAGTTTAGGAGACTAAAAGAGTATAACAAAGGCCAGTCAAATCGGTCAATTCTTTCGAAAGTTATCGTGTTCACAGACAGACATACAGACAGACAGACAGACAGACAGACAGACAGACAGACAGACAGCCAGACAGACAGACAGACACATTCGTAAAAACCTGTTTTTTGGGTTCAGGGGGTCTCAAAACGTGGACATTTGACAAAAACCGGGGGGGTCAAATTTTACACAAATCTAATACCTTCTCTAGATGAGAATGTAAAAAGATCAAATTTGTACAAAAAGGGATGAATTTTTAAGCAAAAAAAAAAAATAATTCCCTACAAAACACATGAATTTTCAACCACAAATGGAATAGTTAAACTTTCAGATAAAAAATTAATTTCCAACCAAGTAGTTGAATTTCTTTAACAAACAAAAAAAATTAATTTTCAACCATATAATTGAATTTGCAACTAAAAATGATCAATTTTCAACCATAAATGTAGTTTAATTTCAGCTACAAAATTTAATAGTTGAATTTTCAACTAAAAACAATCCATTTTCAACCAAAAATGGAATAGTTAAATTTTAAATAAAAAAAATAATTTTCAACGAAAGAAAAAACGAATTTTCGATAAAGTAGTCATATCTTCAACCAATAAAATTAATTTTTAACAAGGAACTTCAACTTTCAACCAAAGAGTTCAATTTCAAACTAAAAGATGAAATTTCAACCAAGAAGATTAATTTTTTACCAAAAAAGAGCAACTTTCAACAAAATAATTACATTTTCAACCAAAGAGATTAATCTTCAACTATTATCATGAATTTTTAACAAAGTAGTTACACTTTGAACAAAGTGGTTGAATTTTCAACCACGTAGTTTAATTTTCAACCGAAAATATTAATTTTTAACAAAAAAGATGAATTTTCAACCAAATAATTGAATTTGCAATTAAAAAGGATCAATTTTCAACAAAAAAATGAAATAGTTACATTTTAGCTAAACAAAATTTAATAGCTGAATTTTCAACTAAAAACGAGAAATTTTCAATAAAAAATGGATCAGAAAGAAAAAATTAATTTTCAACAAAAAGGTTGAATCTTCAACCAATAAAATTAATTCTGAACAAGGAAGTTCAACTTTCAACCTAATACATAAATATTCAATTAAAAAGATAACATTTCAACCAGAAAGATTAATTTTCTACCAAAAAAGTGGAATTTTCAACCAAACAGATGAATCTTCAAACAAAAAAATTATTTTTTAGCAAAGTAGTTCAACTTTTACCCAAGTAGTTCAATTATCAACTAAAAACGATCAATTTTCAGGCAAAAATGAAAAAGTTAATTTCTCAGATAAGAAAATTAATTTTCCATAAAAAAAAAGAATTTTCAACAAGTTAGTAAAACCTTTAATCAATAAAATCAATTTCTAACAAAGTAGTTTAACTTTCAATCGAGTGGTTGAATTTCCAATCAAAAAAGAGGACTTTTTAACAAAATAGTTGAATTTTCAACTAAAAATATTTGTACCAAAAAAGGTGAATTAATAATTCAAACGGACGAATATTAAACAAAATCATTAATTTTTCAATAAACTAGTTGAAATTTTGATAAAAATAGTTAAACTTTCAATCAAATCCTTGAATTTTGAATTTGAAAGGACTTTTCAACAAAACAAAAAATAAATTTTCAACCAAATAGATCAATTTTGACCAAAAAACAAAAGATAATTTTTTAACCAAAAATGAAATAGTTGATATCTCAAACAAAAAAGATGTTAATAAACAGTTGAATTTTCAAACATAAAGTTAATTTTTAACCGAATAGTTGATTTTTCAACTAAAAACGATCAAGTTTCAACCATAAATGGAATAGTTAAATTCTCATCTCAAAAATTATTTTTTAACAACAAAATAAAACGAATTTCAAACAAAATTATTAAATTTTCAACCAGAGAGATAAATTATCAACTAATAAAATTAATTATCAACCAAGAAGGTTAATTTTTCCCAAAGAAGACGACTTTTCAACAAAATACATGAATTTTCAACCAAATACTTGGATTTTCGACTAAAAATGACCAATTTTCAATCAAAAAAGGAACAGTTAAATTTTCAGTTAAAAATATTAATTTTCAACCAAAGAAAAAACAAATTTCCAACAAAATAGTTAAATCTTCAACCAAGAAAATGATTTTTAAAACAGAAATTGAACTTCAACCAAATAGTTCAAGTCTCAACCAAAAAAATCAATTTTTAACAAAGTAGTTCAACCTTTACAGAATTAGTTCAACTTTCAACTAAAACCCACAAATTTTCATGCGAAAATGGAATAGTTAAATTTTCAGTTAAGAAAATTAATTTTCAACAAAAAAAAAGGAATTTTTAACAAGTTAGTAAAATCTTCCAACCATTAAAATAAATTTTTAACAAAGTATTTAAACTTTCAATCGAGCAGTTGATTTTTCGACCAAAAAAGAGGACTTTTCAACAAAATAGTTAAATTTTCAACAAAATAATTAAATTTTGAACCAAGCAGCAGAGTTTTTAACCACACGAGATGAATTCTGAACTACAAATATAATAGTAAACTTTTCAATTAAAAAAAATGAACTTTCAACGAAAAACAGCTAATTAGATTAAACAATCTAAAACTAAAAGAGCGTACAATTTAAATGATTTATAATAATGCTCAATTTTAAATGCTTTAATTTTTTTTAATCCTTAATAACAAACATTTAAATTCGAAATTGATTAATGAAGATTATCTTTATTTAAAAATTGATATATTTCAAACGCTTTCAAATTTAAAATCGTCCAATTTTAAATGATTTAAATTTGAAACCATATAAATCAGATACTTGTAATTTTAAATTGATAAATTTCAAACCTATTTTTAATTTTAAAACAGTTAACTATTAAGACCTTAATCTTTCAATTGTTCTATTTTGATTCAAATTCTACAATTTACAACTGAAAAATAGATAAATTCAATAATTTAAAAAAATGTAACGTTCACAATTAGGATAGCTAAGAAACAAAATCATTGAAAACACAAAAGTTTAATAATATTTTAACTTCTGAAGTTCAACAATTTCAAAACGAAACGATATTAAATAAATATTTTCAAATGGACAACATTAGGAATTGAACAGCTAAAAATTTAAATGAAAAAGTAAATCTTTTTTAACATGGAAACGTTGAAAGTTGTAAAATTAATAACTTTAAATAAAATCATTAACAATGTTACAATTCTCATTTTAAAAATTCCAAAAAGGACCAATTTTCAATTGGAAGCATTCCAAATTGAAAAGTTAAAATTGTGGCTTCCGATTTTAAATAAAACTGTAGAATTTTGACGGATTCAATTAGTAAATACAAATTATTCACTTTCAAAGCTTTTTAATTTTAAGTTGTCTAATTTATAATTATTATAAAGCTTCAATCTAAAATTATTCAGCATTTTAAATTTAAATGAATCTTATGAAAGTTTTAGATTTCAAAATCTTCCATTTCTATAATTTCAATTTCATAGGTTTTAAAATTGTTGAATTTTAAGAACACTCAATTCAAAGTTTAAGCTTTAAACATTTCATTATAATATTTGAATCTTTTAATATTGTAGGTACCACTTTAAAAGGCTTCCAGTGAGAAAATTATAGAATTTCAAAATATTAAATTTTGAATTTTTTTGATTTTAATCATTCATTGGTCAACGTTTCAAATTTCAACTTTTAAGCCATTATCTTGAATCCATAAATTTAATTTTTAACATTTCCTGTAAAAAATTTTCTTAATTTCGAAGTTTCTTAACAAAATTGTTAAATTCTAAAATTTGGAAGTGTTTCAAATTTCACAATTCACGTTGCAATTTAAAATCTTCCACGATTCTAATCTAAAAATTGTTGCAGTTTCATCGCTTGTAAATTTTTCAATTATTCTGATTTCTTGAATTTCGAACGCTTTAAATTTAAATATTAAAACTTTAAGGTTTCTCCAAATAAAAAATTCCATTTACCATTTCAGATGTTTAAATTGTATAAGTTTTCAATTTTAAATTGTTCAACTTAGAATGCATTGAATTTATAATTGGTTAACCATTTTAATCTTCAAATGTTACTCAAAGAAGAAAATAATAAATCTCATAAAAATCAATATTACCTTAAATAGATCAGATTTTCCTTCTCGATCTTTAGGACGTTTGTAAGTTATGGCTTCGTCCAATAATGCCCTCAATTCTCCTTCATTCAGAGTAGAAAGAGTAGCAGGTTCCTCCTGAAATAAAAAATAACAAAATAAATTAAATCAATCAAATCCTGCAGAAAAATTCCCTGGTAAATCCAGTTTTTTCCAGGTATAATTTTTCATAGTATGGAGACATTAAAGTATTTCGCATTTTTTTAAACAGTCGATTAGAAATATGTACACAATTTCGCGAGTTTATTATAAATAATGTTTTTTTTGCGTCCTTTTAATATGTAAATGTGTAAAAATATTATTCATATGTAAAATTAAATAACTGTTTTTCCATTTGTAAAAGTAAGTTTATTAAAGGAAAAGTAATTTATTAATTGTACAAGTTTCTAGGAATTTAATTAATATGTTTAATTACGAAAGCTTTGGCACAGTATATTACAAGATAATGTTAAATATATTATCATCATATCGAATAATTAAATAATAAAGAAATAATGTCTAGAAACTAAAAAAGGGGCACCCCTAACGTTAGAAAATAAGCAGATTTTTCACGAAAATATATTCTTTTAAGTAAAATTATTGTGGGTACTAATTAAATTCAATTTAACGCTTCAAATTCTTTACATATCAAGTGAAAATACTGCATTTTTAACAAGATAGATGAATTTTTAACCAAATAGTGGAATTATTAATAAAAGATTAAATTTAAACCAAATACATGATTTTTCAACCAAATAGCTGGATTTTCAACTAAAAAAGAAATTGTAAGCCAAAAATGAAATAGTAGTTAAATTTGCAGTTAAAAAAATTACTTTTCGACAAAAAAGATAAATTTTCAACAACAAAATTAATTTTCAACTAAATAGTTGAATTTTTAAGTAAAAAAATATCAATTTTCAACGAAATAGCGGAATTTTCAACAAAAGAAGATATATTTTTAAGAAAAGACGATTAATTTTCAAATAAAAAAACGATGAATCTTCAACTGGAATAGTTGAATGTTAAACCAAAAAGATACATTTTCAACTGTAATAATGAATAATAAACTAGAATAGTAAAATTTGTAACCAATAAGATTAATTTTCTACCAAAAAGACGAATTTTCAACTAAAAAAGATACATTTTCTTTGAAAAAAAAATTCAATAGTTAAATTTTTAGTGCATCAAAATTAATCTACAACCAAAAAACATGAATTTTCAACCAAGCAGTTCAATTTTTAACTAGAAAAATATCAATTTTCAACCAAATGATGGAATTTTCAACAAATGAAGATATATTTTCAACCAAAAATGGAATAGGTAAGTTTTCAGTTAACAAAAAATGTAACTACTCAATGATGAATCTTGAACTAGACCAGTTGAATTTTAAACCAATAAGATTAATTTTTACCAAAAAGAAGAATTTTCAAGTAAAAATGATAAATTTTCACTAAAAAAAATTGATAATTAAATTTTCAGTGCATAAAAATTAATTTTAAGCCACAGAGATGAATTTTCAACTAAAATGATGAATCTTGAAGTGTGAAATAGTTCAATTCTCAATTCCAATACGATTAATTTTCTACCAACGAGACGAACATTCAACTAAAAAGATCAATTTTCAACCAAAAGTTTAATAGTTACATTTTCAATTTGAAAAATTAATTTCCAATAAAAAAACGTGTTTTCAACAAAACAGTTAAATTTTCAACCAAAGAGATGAATTTTCAATAAAACATGTAATGGTTGATATTCCAACCAAAACAGGTTTTAAATTTCAATCAAAAACAGCTCGATTCAACCAAAAAATACGAATTTTCAACAAAGAAATATTTTTCAGTCAAGAAAGAAGAAATATTTCAATCCAACTTTGGAATTTCAAACAAAAAGATCAATTTTTCAACCAAAAGATTAATTTTCTACCAAAAAGGACGAATTTTCTACAAAATACACAATTTTTTAATCAAATAGTTGAATTATCATTTTTTTTTAATTTTAACCAAAAACTGAATAGTTAAAAAAAAATGAATTTTTAACAAAAAAGTTCAACTAAGATTTTAATTTTGAACCCAAAAGGTTGAATTCAACAAAAAATACAAATTTTCAACTACGAAAGATTTTTCAGTCAGGATACTCGTAGAAACAAAAATGCAACCAAACTCTTGAATTTTCAAGCAAAAAGATGTATTTTTCAACCAATAAGATTAATTTTCTATCAAAAAGGACGAATTTTCAATCAAATAGTTGAATTTTCAGCTTAAAAAGATACATTTTCAACCAAAAATATAATAGTTAAATTTTCCGTTATAAAAATTAATTTCCAACATCAAAAAAACATTTTCAAGAAAATACGTAGTTCAATCCAATAACATAAATCTACTTTTACAAATGAAAAAACATTGCTATTTAATTCCATATTGCAATTTAAAAAAAGTTAAACAGGCTTTCGAAAAAATGCCCTGACTTGAAAAAAAAATTCTCTTACAATTCCACGTTTTCCACTCTGTCATTAAAAATTAACGATATAAATTGCTGAAGAAGAATATGATTCCATAAGTCTATGATCAAAACCTTGAAAATTGCTAGTCTTATATCTCATTTTTTTATGATTACAAAGCAAGAAAATTTAATTGCATAAGACGAGAAACAAAACTGTCGTTAACCGCTTATTTTCAATCGTTCATTTCTTCACGATTCTAACTACATAGATCGACATTTTACTTTATTGTTGTTACTTTGCTTCTTGACAGTTGAAAGAAGCTTTCGTGTTAAATTGACCATTGTAGCGTGTTCAAATTTTGCTGCGTCATTCAATATGCATTTGGCTTTGTACCATGTGTTGTATGAATGTATATATAAAAGATGCAAAAAAAGTCTGAGAATCGGTAAAAATATCCTACTCGACTCATTAGTTGAGATATAAACTTTTTTTATTTAGGAAACAAATTTTGCTTGGAAATGCAAAAAGCATTATAAATTCTTTTTTTCTTAATTCTATATAATATTAAAAATCCGGATACATTTTCAGGGTAGCCGAAAAAATTCATTTTTAAATTCCCTGATTTTTCATTTACCCTGACAAATATTATTCGAAGATCAGCATTTTAATCTTGTAACATTTTTAACATAGAATCGTCAACTTTATTTATTTATTCCAACCAAAAAAGATGAATTTTTAATCCAGAAGGACGAATTTCAAACACACCAATTGAATTTTCCAAGAAAAATGATAATTTTTGAACAAAATAGGTAAATTTTTGATTAAATAATTACATTCACAACACAATTGTTGAATTTTCAATAAGAAGAAATTAATTTTGAACCAAACAGTTACATTTTCAACCAAATAGTTCAATTTCAAACATATGAAGATGAATTTTCGACCCAATTGTCGAACATTTAATAAAAAAAGATTAAACTTCAACCAAAAACAGTTGTACACATTTTCAACCAAATAGTTCAATTTTCAAGCCAAAAAGACGAATTTTTTAGAAGACTTCAACAAAAAGATAAATTTTCAGCAAAAAGTATAATAGTTGATATTTTAAAAAAACAGAAAAAGAATAATTTTCAACAAAATAGTCAAATTTTCAACCAAGGAGATGAATTTTCAACTGAAATTTATTATGAATTTTCAGTCAAGAAAGGAAAAAAAGTTCATCCAAATTGTTGAAATTTCTAGCCAAAAGACGAATTTTATGGAAACCAGTTGAATTTTCATAAAAAAATGATTTTTCAACAAAGTGGTTCAACCTTCAAATAAATAGTTTAATTTTCAACCAAAAAGAGGAATTTTCAACAAAATAGTTGAACTATTCACCAAATAGTTGAATTTTCAACATACAAGTATGAATTTTCAATCAAATAGTCGGATTTTAAATAAAAAAAGATCAAACTACAACCAAAAACAGTTGCATTTTCAACCAAATAACTAAATTTTCAAGCCAAAAAGACGAAATTTTTAGAAGACAGTTGAATTTTCAATCCGAAAAGATGAATTTTTAACAAAAAGATAAATTCTCAGCGAAAAGTGTAATATTTGATATTTCAACCAAAAAACAAACGATTTTTCAACAAAATAGTCAAATTTTCAAACAAAAAGATTAAGTTTCGACCAAAAAAATACTAATTTTCAACCAAAGAGATGAATTTCCAACTAAAATTATGAAACTTCAACAAAAAAATGATTTTTTTAACAAGTGGTTCAACCTTGAACTAAAAAGTTCAATTTTCAATAAAAAAAGAAAATTCTTCAACAAATAATATAATAGTAGATATTTAAACCAAAAGATATTTTAATTTTAAATCAAAAATAGTTGAATTCAACCAAAAAAGAAGAATTTTTAACAAAATAGTTGAATCCCCAAACAAAGAAGATTAATTTTTAACCAAACAGTTGCATTTTTATCCAAGAATGACGGAATTTTTACTAAAACAGATGAATTTTTAAAGCAAATGTCGAATTTTTAATACTGAAATATGAATTTTGAACAAAAAGTTGATTTTCAACAAAACAATTGAATGTTCAACCAAAAAGGATGACTTTAACATAATAATGGCTAAATTTTAAAATTTTAAACTTATCGGCTTGACAAATATTTAAAGCTTCTTTTAGAAATTCCCCGACTTTTGCATGATTTTTTTAAAAATCCCTGGCTTTCCTAGACCAATAAAATTACCTGCGTTTTCCCTGATTTCCAGATTTTTGATTATATATATATATATATATTTTTTTTTTTGACCAGGGTAGTAATTTAGGATCCATAGAAAAATAGTCCGGAATTTAATTAAAATGCAAAACAAAACCAAAAAAAGTTGTAAAATGCCTTGAATTCCAAAACAAGTTTTTACAATCTAATTTTAGAATTCCTTGTTCGCCTTTGTCTCCATTTTATCCCAACTTAGAATAAATAAGACGCAAACGTTTTTTTTTAATTCCAATTTAGAGTCTGGTTTGATTTTTAAATTAAAGTTTAGTTACAACTTTCGACTTATCCTCCAAATCGAATTTTGTTTGTGAATTTCAATTTAAATTTCTGACAGATTTATATTCAAAATCCATCATTCAAACATTTGAAAGCGCACAATTTTCTCAAAGTAGAGGAAAAGGGGAATTTTTTCAAAAAAATAGGGGACAAAATAAGGGGAGAAAAACTAATTTGCAAGTACTTTTGAGCGATCTTAACTGTAATTTTTCAGAAATGTCAACAAATATTTAGAAGTTGTTTTATGGCCGATACGCAACTTTTATATGTTAATATGTAATTTTCATTTTTTGCAGTTTTTAATTTGTTAATTTTTCACAAAAAGTAAAGGTGTTGAAATTGCTACCAAATTTTTGGTGTGGGAAAACAAATTTTGACGGGGTGTTTAATATCCGTAAAGTATCAACTTTATGATAAATTTCAGTTTTGTCTGTTAAATGTAGCCCTAACTAAAAATATTTAACTCTCAATTAACAATATTTTCCTGTACCAAAAGCCCCAATTTAACTAATTCTTTTTAGTACATTACCAACATTTTTTTAAATCAATAAAATCGATCAAATCTAGAAAATATTATGGGAATAAATTCAAAAGATTTAATTTTTGTTAATAAACTATGTATATCAATATATTCAAATACCTACAAAAATAACAATTGAAGATTTGAGAGATTTCGTTGATTAAAAAACAATTTTAACTCTAAAACTTTGTAATTTATTAATTAATTATTTCAATCACAGCTTATGGCATAAGAAATTATTGTTGATGCTCAATGAATGTTAATTAAATACACTTCAACATTTTTTTTCCAACACAAGAAATAACACTAAAATTAAAAATTTTAGGAAAATAAATTCAGAATAAATAAAAATTTTAATTCTCCATTAATGGCTAGCATTAAAATTTTATCACGATATTCTTTGAAATTTAAAAAAAATCCAACAATCAAATTTGGACAACACACTCTTAAATGTCTCTATTCAAATTTTAATAAATAAATAAATAAAGAGTAAAGAAAAAGAAGGCAACATCCAAATCTTTTTCTCTATCGCCTTACAATTTTTTTTTTAAATCAGAATCAAAAAATCTTTACAAAAATCTACCTTCGTTTAAACACACTTCATTTTTTTTCTAACACTAGAAATAACACTAAAAATAAAAATTTAAAGAAATTAAATTAAGAATAAATAAAAATTTGAATTCTTCTTCAACGTCCAGCATTCAAATTTTACTACGATATTCTTTGAAATTAAGAAAAAATTTAACGATTAAATTTGGACAACACACTCTTAAATGTCTCCATTCAAATTTTTAAAAAATAAAGAAAACAAGAGTAAAGAAAAAGAAGGCAACCTCAAAATATATTTTTTTCGCCTTTAATTTAAAAAAAATTTTAACCAACGTTTCGGTCATTGGATTCTTGTTTTCTTTTATTCCCAAGGATTTCGTAGCGACCTCTAAATTTAAAAAAATCAGAAATCCAATAAAAATGAAATCCAAAAATCGGGATTTGGCTGGAAGCCCTATAGTACATATATTTTTTTAAAGTAGTATTTTTTAAAGTAAGAGTTAAGAAAGTATGTAAGTATAAAAAAATAGAGGAAATATCTTGAAAATAACTGAAATTTTAGAAAAGAGAAAAAAGGGGAATAGGGGAACGACTGTGAAGCCTGTGTCTGAAGTATGATCACTAAACAAACAAAAAATAAATGAAAATTGGAAAAGATCTTGAAATTAAGACAAAAAATGTACTTAAAAGCATCCAAAATACAGAAAAAATACATATAAATAGAAATCATGATAAAGAGAATTACATAAGATTCAAAATATCGAGTTCTCAATGTGATAAATAGCTGGAAAAGTAAATCCAGTATGGTAAGAAAAAGTCGTTCGTATAATTTAGCCTCAAATAAGGAAAGTATGCCGTCCTGGCGATCCAAACTTTTATAGATGCAATTCCAAATTTGGAAATTCACATGCATTTACCAGATCCAATCCGATTTGCCCTTGTCTCTACTTGAATCATTGAGTATCTTCCCACAATTTGTGACTTAATTACACCTTTCAAGACAAATTTGACTTAATTTCATAAAAAATGAACAAAACTGGAAAAAGATGTAATTAATTAATTTTTGTAAAAGGATTAAAATTAATAGTGATGAGCTAATTATCCAAAGTATAATTAATTTGTTATTGATATCAATAATATAACAAATAAAAGCGACTATTCAAATTTAAAGATGCAGGATTTTTTTATGTTATGTATCTAAAAAGGAAGCTGAGAACTACGTCAGTTTATTGTAGGAGTTTCTGAAAAATTTAAATTATATCTTTTATTCAGATGAGAATTACCTATTCTAAATGTTGATTGTTAAATTGTTATTTATGATAAATAATAATAAAATAAATTTGAATTAGAATTTAGAATGCGAGGCATTGTTGTAAACTGACTTTTGCTTTAATAAATTAAATACTTGCTAAAAGAATTAAAAAATACAACATGAATTCGGAAGCCAATGAAATTTAAGTCACTTGAATTTACTTGAATGTCAGAATTGTATAGACTTCTTAAAAAAATTTGCAACCACCAAACTTGGTAGCAAATAAAAATTAAAAATCAAGCCCAACTCGAAAGGCTTCCAAGATTTTAAATTCTCGAAATGAAAAGAATTAAAATTAAAATGAATTTATAAGAAGTCATCAAAATTGAAAGAAAGAAAAGTAGTTCACGTGGGATTAGAACGATGGATAAAATCCGGGTGTGAATTTAAGGTTTCAGTTATTGGATCAGCTCGTCAGAAAAAGCAATGTGGTAAAATGCTGTTTTGTAGATAACTGCTATAGGCTTTCACAATTCTCATCTTATCAATTCATTCTTAATTAGTGAAAGAAGACTCTGGATGGTCACCAGCAATTAAGAATAAAAATAATAATAATTGCTTTCAAGTACTTAATCAGTTATTTAGTTTTTAACGTGTTGCAATTTAATTACAAAATATTTTTAGGAGAGAAGGGACAATAAATGTAAGATAAATAAATTTTATCAATATTTGAGTTTATTAATTATTATATTATATATAACAAAGTATATTATAAATTTTTTGATGATTCAGCAACATCTGCAATTTTAATTTATGCAAATTAATGAAACTGAAATTTTCTGGACAAGCGGGAAGCGTGTAGGGTGACAAGGCTTATCATATCTTTATGGCGGAGCGTGCGGCTAAAATATATTTTTATCTGGGACAATAAAGTCTTGATTAGTATGAGAGTCAAGAAAAAAAAACGGGAGTGTTTAAATCATACCGGATTTCTTTTTTTATGTTTCGGATTACCTTATAAATAATTACTTACAGGGAAATCAGAAGCTGCATTTAGAAGTCGATTTTTATTTATTATTTGGATTTGTATTCCTCATTTGAATTTCATTGATTTGTATACTTCTCAATTAGAAATTAAAATCAAATGATGCAAGTTTCAAATGTAAATTTTTATTTTTACATTCTCATCCTAATGAGAAGGTATTGGTTTTATGTAAAATCTGACTTGGTCGCTTTTCATCAAATCTCCACGTTTTGTGACCCCCTGAGTCAGAAAAAACGATCGTGAAAAATTTTATTAAAAATAAATAATTCTATATTGAAATTTAAGAATTTTAAATTAGATTAAAATCAAATTCAAAATCCAATTTAACGTCCAATAATCAAGTTAATGTATAGAATTCCTTAATTCCTTTAAGGAATTCTATACATTAATTCTATATTTCGCAAAACTATGCAAGGCACAAAAAAATACTGAATAAGAAAATTGCTTATCATAAAAAGATCAACAAATTTGATTGAGACTATATTTCTATAAGATGCATAGTTTTTGTTTTGCTTGTGAAAAATGTTATTAATAAATACAGTTTTCTATGAATAAAACAAACACTGTTTGACCAGAAATGGAATTTTCGATTTTTTGGTAGCATTTTCAGTAAGTTAAACCAAAACTGCTTCTTAAGCAATTAAGCGTTTTTCTTTGGACTTTAAAAAAGTGTGCGGGTATTGTAATGAGAATGTGTTCCTTAAGACCGATAGTGCCTTAAATAAACTTCCTTTTTAATATAAAATAAAAAGAAATTTAAGAATCACTTAAAATGTAGAGATTTTGTCAATTTTATAATATTTGCAATATTTCTTCTTTTTATCTAAGCCGAGCACGATGAGAATGTGCATTTATATTAAAATCCAGAAATACAATTTTGAAGTCTTCCAAATGTTTTGTTAAAAAATTAAAAAGGACACAGAATAAAAAGATCAAAAAATTAATTTATTTACGCTATTCTAATCTTTATCGATTCTATTTCAGTATTTAAATTCTAAATCACTATCAGCTTCAAAGTCGATTTTTAAATTTAGATGGAGCCTTCTTTCACACCTTTATCTTTCAATTTTTATTTTCATTCTGCTTCAAGTCTTAATTTTTTTAATATTCCAGAATATTAGTTTTCTCTCGTCCCTGAAAAAAATTGCAATCAAATCAAACTTTTATTTATAATAATAATATTTGCTTTTCTAAAATAGAAACATTTTCAAAAACCAAAAAATCGTAAGAAGATCGTATTCAATTTAGGAAATTTAAATTTTGCAGTCCAGTTTCTGAGTTCAAATATAAATTCGAAGTGTAATTATTTTTGCTTCTATATTTTTATTAAATTTAAAAACAGCTTCTGATTTAAAAGCCCTTTAAATATTATTCTTATAAAAAAAGAGCATCAATATTTTAAATTAATTTTTGAAAATTAGCTTTTTTGACAACTTATTATATTTCAATCTAATTTTTAAATTCTAGTGTCTAATTTCTATTCCAATTTTTAATTAAACAAATTCTACTTTATGGATTAAATTAAATTGTTTCTTAAAATTGAATTTTGAATTACATCTTCGCCGTAACAAAATCCAATTCGGATTTCATCTTATCTAATTATGCAACTTTATCTAATCTAGTTTTTTTATTCTTATTTAAATACTTTCAATTTCTCACGAAATAATTGAAATTTTTGAAGTTGTTACTTGAAAATTCAAATTCTCCGAAAGTGAAACAAATCGAATTTCGAAATATCCAAAACGGTGAAAATGTTAATTTAGAAACTTTTAAAATTTTAGAGCCAATCAAATTTATTATAACAAAATGAAAAGGAATCGTAATTGAAAAGCACGCGAAATTGAATATTGAATAAATTCCCCCTTAACCTTTTGTTGTTTTGTTTTTACAAAATCGCAATTGCGAAATTTCCTGACCTTCCTTTACTTTTCTCTGACAAATTTTTAATTTTCCTCCACAGTTCTAAATTATTCTTTTAGGTATAAAAACAACCTCACACCTAGGAGATCAATAATTTTAATGCAAAAAAATACTTCTTTCTGAATATATTTTCAGCACTTTTAGTGACAATAGCCATACTGATTTTAAATTTCCAGTAAAAACAAAACCAAAAAATACGACTTTCCAACAAATTAGTTGAATCATCAATCAAAACAAACTAATTTTCAAACCAAAAAGAGGAATTTTCAATAAAACAGTTTAATATTCAATCCAAAAATATGAATCTTCTACCAAGATAATTGCATCTTTAACCCCAAGAAGAGTTATCAACAAAGTAAATGGGTTTTCAACTAAAAAAATAAATTTTTAAGCAACAATACAATAGGTACACCTTCAGTTTACAAAATTATTTTTTAACTAAAAGAACACGAATTTCCAAACAAAATAGTTAATTTTTCAACCAAAGAAATTAATTTTTGACTAAACTGATGAATCTTCAACAACAAAAAAATGAATTTTCTACCAAAACAGACAAATTTTCAACAAAATACATGAATTTTTAACTTTAAAAGATAACTTTTTAATCATAACAGAATAGTTAAATTTTCAGTAAAAAATCATTTTGAACAAAATAAAATAAAATTTCAACAAAATAGTTAAATTTCCAACGATAAATTTTAAACAACAAAATTGAACAGTTTAAACTAAAATGATGAATCTTCAACAAACAAAAATAATAATTTTCAACAAAATAGAATAGTTAAATTCTCGGTAAAAAAATTAATTTTAAACAAAATAAATAAATTTTCAACGAAATAGTTGAATTTACAACCAAATAGATGCATTTTTAACCAAGAAGATTAAATTTCTATGAAAAAAATAAATTTTTGACAAAAAATTGAATAGTTAAATTTTCAGTTAAAAACAAAAATATTTTCAATTGAAAAAAAAATTAATTTTCAACCAAAAAGATCAATTTTCAAACAAGAACATTAATTTTTTAACAAAAAAGATTAGTTTGTAACAAAATACATGAATTTTCAAAGATTTAAATTTTTAAAGGAATTTTCAACCCAATAGTTTAATTTCCAAACAAAAAGATGGACATTCACCAAGATGATTAATACTTAACCACAAAAGACGAATTTTCAAACCAACAGTTGAATTTTCAACAGACGAAGTTACGTTTTCAACCAAACATGAAATAGTTAAAATAGTTAATTTTATATAAAAAACTATCAATTTTTAGCCAAAAGTGGAATAGTTAAATTTTCATTTAAGAAAATTAATTTTAAACAAAAAAAAAAAACACAATTTTCAACAAAATAGTAAAATATTCTACCAATACAATGAATTTGTTACAAATTAATTAAATTTTCAAGGAAATAGTAGATTTCTGAACCAAAAGAGATGAATTTTGAACTAACAATATAATTAGCAGACTTCTCGATTAAAAAGTATTAACTTGCAACCAAAAATAGTTGGATTTCCCTTTCGAGTTCTATTCATTCAGTTCGAATTTAAGCGAAAAAACGAGGGGAAAAACAGAAAAAGGAGAGGAAGATAAATTTTTAACCAAACATGGAATAGTTAAATCTTCAGTTAAAAAAATAAATTTTTCGTAACAAAAATAAATTTTCAATGAACAAAAATAATTTTGAACAAAATAGTTAAATTTAAAAAAAACTAAAATGATGAATCATCAACCAAACAAATTAATTCTTAACAAAGTAGTTCCACTTTTAACAAAGTAGTTGAATTCTCAATCAAAAAATATGGATTCTAATGAAAAATGTAATAGTTGATATTTCAACCAAAGAAGATTTGATTTTAAATAAAAATCAAATTTAAAATCCAAACACAACTTCCAAAAACACCCATCGATGAATCACTTCCAAAAAATTCCCCTTTACCGTCTCATTCCAATTTCAAGAATCCTTCTGTAGTAGACCTGAAATAAAATCATTTCTCAAACTCAAATTCATTCACAAATTAAGTTGTTGCCACACCAACCTCCAATTATAATCTACTATACAATATTTTGTCCCAAACCAGTTTCTTCCAACTTCTAATCGAATTCCAAGTCTAATTTAAAATCCCAACTTAACTTCCAGCAACACCAATCGATGAAACCATTCCAAAAAAATGCCCTCGATCCCTAAACAATTCCTGGAATAATTTTCAAATTAAAAAGCAGTCTGACTCTTTTCAGTCTCTGACAAAAGCTCATAAAAAGCTTTGTTAACCCAGACCAGCTGTGTCTGACGTAGCGATTGCTGACGATTATGAAACGGATCAGTGGCAATGCATCGACGTGTTGCAAATAGAAAAAAAAACGGGAAGAAAAAAAATGATTGGAGAAGAACTTACAGTCTCAGGGAAATTGTCATGGTGTTGGTAATTTATATTTTTAGAGGGCACCCGAGTCGGGATTAATCCGTCGAGTTTCTTGCTCGTGCCGTGCTAAATGTGCATGATTTTTTTTTATCGTCACTGTCACGGAACGACACAGCCACTGTCGCGAAAATCTCAACTTATCGGTCTCTTGGCCTCGTATTTTTGGGACAGTTTATCACTCGAAGAGTAAAAAATAATCTAGACGAGAAAAGAGCCGGGTTGGGAAAAATTGGCCAATTTTAAGGAGCGGGCGCGGCGCGCTCTGCTCGGCATGGTCGCCGCCATTACACTGGAAACACGGCCAATTCAGGGCCGGCTCTACTTCGGGTAGGTGGAAATAAAATTGATCGTCGACATCGTCATGATTCGCGATTAAACTTCGCGAGAGATCGACCTCGAATGAAACCTGAGCGCTTTTTCAAAGCCAAGCGCTCCAAAGGGGCGATTTTCAGAATCTCAGGCCTCGGACTCACTTCAGAGATCAAAAATAGTGTAAATCGGGGTGTCTAGCGTTTCTTCAAACAAAAATTCCAGGACTTTTCCAGGTTTTCCAGGACAAAAAAATACATTTTTCCAGGCTCTTTTTTACAGTAAAAAAAATACTTTCCACGAAACATAGTAGAAATTGTAGGTCTAGTGGAACTGAAAAAGTGCCTAAAATCTGATTTTATAGAAAACAAAAAAGTTTCCCTTTTCTTCAGCTTTAAAAACAATTTAATGAAACTTTCAAAATTGAATATTTTTTTGCTGTTTATAATATCAAAGCGAGTTCAGCACCGTGTGTAATGAGATTTTTTCTCTAGAATTGGTTGAAATTTGACTGAGTTATCGAATTTTAAGCTAATTTAGGTTTATTTTCAATAAAATAATAAAATTGTTCACAAATCAGTTAATTTTTTAACCAAACTGTTGAGTTTTCTACCTACAAAAATGAATTCTTAACAAAAACGACGCATTTTGAACAAAGAAAATTAATTTTCTACCAAAAAAGACCAATTTTCGACAAAATAAACCAATTTGCAAATAAATAATTTAATTTTCCACTAAAAATGATTAATTTTCAGTAATAAAATGTCAACTAAATAGCTGAATTTTGAACCAGAGATGAATTTTCAACTAAAATAATGAATCTGCAATTGTGCAACCAAAGACTGAATGTTTAATAAAGTAGGTCAACGTTTAACAAACAAAAAAACAACAAATTTGCTACAAAACTGTTGAATTCAAATTCAAATTTCAACCCGAAATTATTAATTTTCTATCAAAGAGACGAATTTTCTAATCAAAAAGACGAATTTTCAACAAATAAAGATTTTTCAGCCAGGACAGGAAAAAATGTCAAAGAAATTGTTGAAAATTCAAGCCAAAAGACAGCAATTTCAACCCGAAAATACAAATTTTCAACAAAAAAGTTCATTTTTAACCAACAAATTGCAGTTTTAATCAAAAGAGAGAAAATTTCCACCAACAGGATTAGTTTCCTACCAATAAAAGGCCAATTTTTGACTTAAAAAGATTGAATTTCAGCAAAAAAAAAATGGGAGTTATATTTGTAGGTTAAAAAATAAATTTTAAATGAAAAAAAGAATTTTCAGCAAAATATTTAAATTTTCAATCAAAGAGATCAACCCTCAAGCAAACAAATTTTTAGCAAAGTGGTTCAAGTTTTACCCAAGTAATTGAATTTTCAATTTTAAAAATATCCATTTTCAGCCAAAAATGAAATACAGTCGAAGCTATCAATAAGGCCGCTACGAATAAGACCGCTTCCCCTGATCCTTGCTCGACCTCGCCGAGACGCTTCCCCCACTCTCACACTGACTTCGAAATTCTAGTCAGCCGCTACGAATAGTGCCGCCGTAGAAATCGCAATTTTTATTGTTTTTAGGAGGTTTTTTTATATTATGAATTTTATAATAACGAAAAATATTATAAAATATGAAAATATCACAATTAATATTCGATATATTTGGATAATATAAAAAAAACTGCTAAAAACCATAAAAATCGCGATTTATACGGCGGCACTATTGGTAGCGGCTGACTGGAATTTCGAAGTCAGCGTGAGAGTGAGGGAAGCATCTCGGCGAGCTCGAGCAAGGATGAGGGGAAGTGGTCTTATTCGTAGCGGCCTTATTGATAGCTTCGACTGTAGTTACGTTTTAGTTTAAAAAATTATTTTTCAACCAAAAAAAGCATTATTAACCAAAAAGATTAATTTTCTACCAAAAAATATGAATTCTCAACAAATAATGCAATAGTAGATATTTCAAATAAAATGTATGACTTTTTAACCAAAATTGTTGAATTTGCAACGAAATAGTAAAATTCTTCATTGAAATTAATCGTCAGGATGAAACAACTGTAGGAAAAGAAATAAAAATACAAGGCAAATAAATTACTACCTAAAATAATGACTAGTCCCAAACTACATTCTCAAAATTCTCTAACTTTAGCCCGACCAATTTTTTATTTGCTCTAAACATTAATATGCAAATTTCATTTCGATTATAGCTTTGTGATTTTCACCGCGATGAAATAAACAATCTCTTGTTAAAAAGGTAATCTTTTTTCGTTCAGCAGAGAAAAAGTTTTAAAAACTATTTTTTCTTTAAAAGAACAAAAATTCCAGAACCATGAGCAAAATTCAAGGACTTTTCCAGGTAAAAACGAATTCAAGGACTTTTCCAGGATTTCCAGGACACTAGACACCATGTGTAAATAGTCTCACAAATTTGTAAAAATAGTGTCGAAATAGTGTCATAACATTTTTTAAATATTGAACTTATATGTAGTCCGAATTTAAAACAGGGTGTCCAGCGATTCTTAGGAACGAAATTCAACGTCTTTTCCAGGTTTTCCAGGTCAAGAAGTCAAGTTTTTCCAGGTCTTCTTTTTTTTACATCAAATAATGAAATAACCGAATTTTCAACTGAAATGATGAATCTTCAACCAAACAAATGAATTATAAGCCAAGAAGATTAATTTTTCACAAAGAAGACGACTGTTCAACAAAAATCTAAATTTTCAACCAAATAGTTGAATTTACAATTGACAAGAGATCGATTTTCAACCAAAAATAGAATACTTAAATTTGCAGTTAAAAATATTAATATTCAAACAAACAAAAAAATACGAATCTTCAACAAAATAGTTAACTTTTCAACCAGAAATATACATTTTCAACTGAAATTGTGAATCTTCAACAACAAATAATTTTTAATAAAGTAGTTCCAATTTTAACCAAGTATAGTTGAATTTTCAACCAGAGAAGATTTTTATTTGAATTCAAAAAAACAGTTGAATTCAACCAATGAAATGAATGTTTAACGAAGTAGTTCAACTTTCAACCAAGTATAGTTGAATTTTCAACTGAAATGATGAATCTTCAACCAAACAAATGAATTATCAGCCAAGAAGATTAATTTTTCAGTAAGAAGACGACTGTTCAACAAAATGCATGAAGTTTCAACCAAATAGTTGAATTTTCAACTAAAAAAGATCAATTTTCAACAAAAAATGGAATAGTTCAATTTTCAGTTTGTATACCATTAAGCCATTTCCCTTTCGGGGTAGGCGTGACACTACCCGATTCGGGTAGTGTTTCTAGGTTGATAACTTGTAGTAAATAACTACAAGTGTGGGCTCACCACACCCACGAGTTAAAAATATTAATATTCAAACAAACAAAAAAAGACTAATCTTCAACAAAATAGTTAACTTTTCAACCAGAAATATAAATTTTCAACTGAAATGATGAATCTTCAACAACAACAAAATAATTTTTAATAAAGTAGTTCCACTTTTAACCACGTATAGTTGAATTTTCAAGCAAAAAAGATTTTTATTTGAATTAAAAAACAGTTGAATTCAACCGAATAAAACGAATTTTCAACAAAATGGTTGAATCATCAACCAAAACAGATTAATTTTCAACAATATAAATGATTTTTCAACAAAAAAAGATGAATTTTCAACTAAAATGATGAGTCCTCAACCATAAATATGAATTTTTAATAAAGTAATTCAACTTTCAACCAAGTTTAGTTGAATTTTCAATCAAAAACATTATTATTCATCCAAAAAAAGACGAATCTTCAACAAAGTAATTAATTTTTCAACCAGAGAGATAAATTTTCAACTGAAATGATGAATCTTGGAAAAAAATTCATTTTTAATAAAGCAGTTCCACTTTCAACCAAGTATAGTTGAATTTTAAACCAAAAAGATGATTTATCAACCAAAAAGATTACATGAATTTTCAACTAAAAAAGATCAATTTTCAACCGAAAATGGAACAGATAAATTTTCAGTTAAAAAGATTAATATTCAACAAAAAATAATTTTCAACAAAATAATTTTTCAACCAAAGAGATAATTTTTCAACTGAAATGATGAATCTTGAATTAAAAAAAAAATATTTAATAAAGCAGTTCCACTTTTAACCAAGTAAAATTGAATTTTCAACCAAAAAATATGTTTCTTTTAAATCAAAAATTGAATTTTCAACCAAAAAAAATTAGATTTTTTTACCAAAAGAGCTAAATTTTGAAACAAGAAAGAAGAAAATGTTCCTTAAATTGTTGAATTTCGAACCAAAAAGACGAATTTTCTACAAAGTAGTAGCATTTTTAAACCGTAAACACGAATTGTCAACAAAAAAGTTACATTTCAACCAAATAATTGAACTTTCCACCAAAGCAGTTCAATTTTTAATAAAACACATGAATTTTCAAACAAGTACTTAAACTTTCAAACAAGTATTTAAACTTTCAACCAATATAGATGAATTCTTAAGGAGAAATATAATAGTTGATATTATTTTAACCAAAAAAGACGAATTTTCAAGAAAATAGTTGAATCCTCAACCAAAAGAGAATAATTTTATACCAATAACTGACCCATAAACCTCTTTTTATAAGAGATAATATACAAAAAACACAAAGTAACTTCAATGTAACTAAAATTAAAGTTCCAAGTTACTGCAAAAATCGTAATTAAGTTACGCTACAAGTTACTTTTTAAAATAATAACGAAGTTACCTTAAAAGTTACAAATAACGTAGCGCTTAGTTTTAAGATTAGATCGAGTCATTTTCAGGGTGTCCAGCGATTCATAGGAACGAAATTCAAGGTATTTGCCAGGTTTTCCAGGTCAAGAAGTCAAGCTTTTCCAGGTCTTCTTTTTTTTACATCAAATAATGAAATAAGCGTTTGTTATAAATGTAAAAAATGATCCATTTCATTTGTTATTGGCCAACAATTTTTAAAGAAAGCAGAACCATAATTAAAGAAATTATTAATTTTTTGCGAACACAAGTCGTCTTTGAAATTCTTGAAATCTTTGTGAAATCTTTTGTAATCGTTTGAAATCATTGAAATATTTAAAATCCAGGCCTCACAGTCCCTATGGAATAAAATATAGGGACCAAAGGGTACTTTTTATCACAGTCATAGGGTAATTTGTTCGCGCTCAAAGGGTAACAAATTCAGGATAAATTTATAAAACTTCAAAACAATTTAGTTGAATTCAAAATAATTCAAATGAATTTGAAAAAATTTTGAAAATCAACAAAATCAACGAAATGTTTTGAAATCTGGTGTACTGTACCCTTTTTGAAATCTTTGGAATTCTTGTATTCTTTTGAAATCGTTTATGACATTTTTATGAAATCTTTGAAATATTTGTGAACTCTTTTGTATTCATTCGAAATCATAAAAATATTTGTAATCTGTGTGAAATCTTTTGAAATCTGGTTTACTATAACCTTTTTAAAATCTTTAAAATCTCTCAAAAGTTTTAAAATCTTTGGAAATGTTCGAAATCTTGGTGAAATCTTTGAAATCTGGTGTACACGCCTTTTTCAAATTGTTGAAACCTTGCAGGGCTCAGAACTGCTCAAGCTTCAAAAAATAGTAACCATACTTCTCTCAAAAAAGTAACCGAAAAGTAACAATAATGTGGCAAAAAAGTAACCAAAAAGAAAGATTTTTTACCAAAAAAGAAAAAGTTTCAAATTTTAACAAAATGGTTGAATTTTGTTGACTAAAAAAGATTAATTGTTAACGAAAAATGTAATAGTTGATATAATAACCAAAAAAGATTTAAATTTAATATAATTATTTTTCAACCAAATTGGTGAGTTGTAAGCCAAAAAGGCAAATTTTTACAAAACAGTTGAATTTTCAATCCGAAAATATGGATTTTTGACAAAAAAGTTATCTGTTAACCAAATAGTTGAATTTTCTACGGAAACGGGGGAATCTTCAATTGAAAAGACGAATTTTCAACAAAATAAGTATATTTTTAACCAAAAAGATGAATTTTCAAATACAATTATGTATTTTTATACAGAAGGGTGATTTTCAATCAAGAAGATTAATTTTCTGCCAAAAAATGCGAATTTGCAACCAGAAGTAACCTTTTCATAAAATAAGTAACTTTTTAGTAACCGCGGATAAAAAAAGTTAACTAAGTTACTAAAAAGTAACCCGTTCCAAGCCCTGAATCTTTGGGAAATTTTTGTGAAATCTTTTGAAATATTTGTGATTTTTTTTTAAAATCTTTGTGAACATTTTTTATTCGTTGAAATCATTGAATTATTTGAAATCTTTGTGAAATTTTTTAAAATGTTTTGAAACCTTTTGAAATCGTTTCAAAACTTCGAAATGTTTTAAAATCTTTGAAATCTGGTGTACTGTACCCTTTTTCAAATCTTTGAAAGCCTTTACATCTTTTGAAAGTTTTAAAAGCTTTTTGCAATTGTTGTGAAATATTTTTAATCTGATGTACACAACTTTGTTAAATCTTTGAAATCCGTGAAATCTTTGTAAAATGTTCAAAATCATTTTAAATATTTTAATATCTTTGAAATATTTTGAAACCTTTTGGAATCTGGTGTATACTCAAAAACCGAGTGGTGAATCTCTTGAAAAATCTTTTATATGGCCATGGCTCATTCTAATTCTGAAACTGAATTAACATCGAATTTTTCAACTAATAATTTTTATAATTTGTAAGTTGAATATCACAAAAAATGTATACTTTAACATTTTATATTAGCGGACAAGAAATTAAAAACTTATAGAATTATTCGCAAACATTAAAGTCTATTCATTGCAATCTAGAAAATATAATTGGTACAGTCTAGAAAAAGTGCCTAAAAATCTCTTTATTTTTTCGGTAAATGAGTAAAAAATAAATTATATCTTGATAAATAAAAAACTTTTCAGTAGCAAGATTTCTTCTAAACGATATGTTTCTTTTATAATAGTCTAAAAGATTTAAATTACTTTTCGCTTCTCAATAAAATAACTATTTTAAAAGAAAACGAAAAAATTTAATTAAATGTTTTCGTGAAAAATTCGAGGACATCTCCAGGTTTTCAAGGTGTGCTGAAAATGTATCTTTTTGACTTGAAATGTCACAAATTTGATTGACATTTTCTTTCTTGATGTATTTTGTTGAAAATTCGTCTTTTGTTGTGGAAAATCAATGTTTTGGGTTGAAAATTTGTTTTAGTTGATTCAAGTATTTTTTGGAAAATTCGTTTTTTAGGGGGACTGTTTTTGTTTTTATATTAACAATACTTTCTGTTGAAATATCAACTATTATCATTTTCATTGAAAATTTAAAGTTTAACTACTTTCTTAACAGTTCTTTCTTTTTGTTTGAAGATTCATAATTTTAGTTTAATTTATTTTTTAAATTAGAAATTACTAACAAATTTTGTCTGTTGTTGAAAATTCAACTCTTTTGTTGAACATTAATCTTTTTCGTTTGAAAATTCATTCCTTTCTGTAGACATTTCACCTTTTTTGGTTTAAAATGCAACTGTCTGGTTAAGAAATTTTCTGTTTCGGTTGAAAATTAATATTTTTGGTTGAAAATTCCACTGTTCTGTAGAAGATTCGTATTTTCGGTTCAAAAATTAATAGAAAATTCAACTATTTGTTTGAAAATGTATGTATTTTGTTTGAAAGTCATCTTTTTGGCAGAAAATCCATATTTTTTGGTTGATAATGCACCTGTATGGTTGTAAATTTATCTGCTTTAGTTGAGGATTCAAATGTTTTGTTGATTAAATCCAACTGCATTTTATTTTTTATTTAAATCTTTTTTTGAAATGTCAAGTATTACATTTTTCGTTGAAAATCAATCTTTTTAGGTTCAAAACTCAACAATTTGGTAGAAAATTAAACCATTTGATAGAAAATTTAACTGTTTTGTAGAAAATTCGTTTTTTTTTTATATTGGAAATTAATTCTTTTAGATTAGAATTAAAATATTCCATTTTTAGTTAACAATTGATGTTTATTAGTTTAAAAATTCAACTATTTATTGAAACATTTTTAGAAATGAAAAAAATGTAAACTAAAAATTAATCAATCAATATTTGGATGAGATATTATGCTAGTTGACAATGCAACAATTTTGTGACACAGTCTTGGTTGAAAATTCAACTACATAGTTTGTTGAACATTAATCTTTTTAGTTCGGAAATTCACCTCTTTCTGTAGAAATTTCACCTGTTTTTGTTACAAATACAACTGTCTGGTTAACAATTAATCTGTTTCGATTGAAAAGTAACTTTTTTGTTGAAAATTCAACTATTTTGTAGGAAATTCGTATTTTTAGCTTGAAAATTCAACAATTTTACAGAAAATTTCAATATTTAGTTGAAAATTTATGTTTTATTGTTGAAAAGTCGTGTTTTTTGGTAGAAAATCAAATTTTTTTGGTTAAAAATACAACTGTTTAGTTGAAAACTAACCTGATTTAGTTGATGATTCCAGTATTTAGTTGGAAAAATGATTTTTTTATTAAAATATAAATTTTCCACCATATAGTTGAACTTTAAACTGAAGATGATCAATTTTTAATAAAAAATTTGCAGTTCAAAAAATTAATTTTAAACAAAAAAATAGTTTTTAACAAAATTATTCAATCTTCGGCAAAAAAAAATAATTTTTAACAAAGCAGTTCAACTTTCAGCCAAAAAGATTAATTTTCTACCAAAAAATACGAATTTTACCTTTTTACATTGAACAATTGAAACTATAAAGCCGTAACAATTGAACGATATCAAATTTCTTTTAAAATATAATCATTTTAATGATTAAAAAATTATAATCTTGAAAGAAAACTTGTTTAATTTTGAAGAATTGACCCTGGCAATATTAATAAATTAGAAATTGTTAAATTCGAAACGATTTAATTTGAAATTCACTCATATTTAAAATTTCAATCCGAAATTATTCATTTTTAACAAGTGCAATTTAAAAGTATGCATACCATTTTAAACGTTTCCATTGGAAAACGTTGAAAAACGTTGATAAACTTTTCAAATTTGTAACAGTTCCGCTTTCAAAATATTTAATTAATATTGTTCATATGTGAATTTTTGAAGTTGATAAATGAAGATATTGTTCAATTAAAAAATGTTTTATTCGAAATTTGTAAGACAAAGTTGTTCATTTCCAAATGCTTTTAATTTGAAATAGCACCCACGCATTACCACAAAGGCTGTACTTTCAATTATTCAGGTTAAAAACAAACAAATAACATCATGAGACTTAAAAATTTACATTTTTAAAATTGAAGACTTCAAAATTAAACATTTTTAAATCTAAGGCCTTTACAATAAATGATTCCGAGATTAGGCGTTGCAAACTAAATAATTTGAAATATTACAAATTGAACATTTCAAACTCAAAGCCTCAAAACGTAAACATTTTAAAGTACACAACATTTTAGAATCTGTAAATATGAACTCTTCTCAATTTTTGAGAAATTCTTTGTAAAAGGGAAAGCTTTCATAACCGTATAATTTAGGATTTAAGATGTTTAAAATGTTTAAAACAAATCAAGTTTAGGTTCTTAAAACTGAACAATTTTTAATTGGCAACGTTTCAAATTTATCCTAAAAAATTAGAGACTAACATATTGATCTATTCCAATTTAATTTTAGAACTGAACCTCAGGCGTCCAATCCGACTTAATTTTTATATTGCAACAAGACTTCTCAAAATTCAAGAATATATTTTATTTCAATAAAGTTTCTAAATCAAAATTTTCGTTTCATTTAAATTTCTGCATAGTTTTGAAAAACTAAAAAAATCAATTTTAATTGCATTTTGAGATTCAATTTAATTTCAAAATTTGGGTTTTCAATTAATTTTTATCAAAAAAAAATCCAATTCAACTCTTGCATGCCAATTTCTTTACTAATTTCCTTGGCCGGCTAAGTGTACCGAAATTTCGGTACGAAAAGCGAAACCTGGAAAAGAGAATATCAACTTTCTTTGTTAAGTTTAAAGACTAAAGTAGAATGAAAATTTTAATTTTCAATAATTACATTTTTGTGTGAAAAATGTCAACTCTCATCGTAAAATTTTAATTAACCTTAGGCGATTCGATGTTAAATTCAAATTTAGTTTTGCAAATTTCAATTTACTTTATAATACGTTCACGTTTCTCATTTGATATTTCAAATCCAATTTGGCTTCTTACCTTTTCTCGATTTAATATGTCCTCAAGTAGAATAAGAAATAAGAAAAATCTTAACTCATTTTAATATCTATCTTTCGACATTTTCAGAATCCAATTTGGTTTTACGAGTATGTTGAAGAAAGTTAAAATCAACGTGAGAATCTCACCTGTAACAAGAAGAGAAAATATACATTAGAAATAATGATAAAATAATTTTTCAATTTTAAATTTAAAAGAATAAATGGAAAATTAAATTGAAGTTTTGGTATTAAATCTACAAATTGAAAAAATGTATATTTCTCATCTGGGGTTTAACATCTAATGTTGCTTCATACATTTAGGTTGTAATGCTTTTGAAATTGCGAGTAGCACTAAAATTTCAAGGGTTTTCCCCTTTTTAAATGAAATAATGAATCAGTTTAAATAAAAAATAAATGTATGTCATGGAAAATTTTTATTTCAGATTGAAATGACGTCCAGTTTCATTTACTTTCTTGATGTTTTTATATATTCATTACTCGCTTTATTGTATTCGTTAGATAAAAAAAAATATTTGAGGACAAAACCTGAGTCTCATTTCAAAAAATTAAATATTGCTTTTAAATTTTTGTTCACTTAAGAAACTTCCTATTCGTTATTTTTCCAAAGAGGTGAGTATAAAAACTAAAATTATTATTCACAAAATCAGGGTGGCAGAAATAAAACTATTTCATCAATAAAAGATGAATTTTCAATCCAAAAAGAACATATTTTGCAAAAAAAAAAAGTTTAATTTTCAACCAAATAATTGATTTTTTAAAGAAGACAATTGAATTTTCAATCCAAAAGGATGAAATTTTATGTCCAGATAAAGGAATTTTCAACGAGACAGATGATTTGTTAACCAAAAAGATAATATTTTAAGAAAATACTAAGATTTTCAAGAAATAGCTGAATTTTTAACAATATACTTGACTTTTCTATCTTCAAACATGCATTTTTAAATAAAAAATATTAAACTTCAACCAACAACAGTTGCATTATCAAACAACTAGCTGAATTTTCAACAACAAAAATGAACTTTTAACGAAACAGTTGCATGTACAAGCAAATACTTGAACTTCAAAGCAAGAGAGACGAATTTTCAACAAAGTAGTTGAACTTTTAACCAAATAGATGAAATTTGAACCTAATGGTCGAATTTTTAATCGAAAAATATTAAACTTCAACCAAACGGAAATGCATTTTCAACCAAATAGTTAAATTTTCAAGCCAACAAGACGAATCTTTTTAGAAAACAGTTGAATTTTTAATCCAAAAAGTTGAATTTTCAACAAAAAAGTTGAATTTTTAACAAAATAATTACATTTTCGACAAAAGAGTAGAATTTTTAAATAAAAAAGACAAATTTCAGGGTGTCTACTCAAATCCTGGAGAAAAATTCCCTGACAATTCCAGGTTTTTTCCAGGTATCTCAAGTTTTTTCCAGGTATAATTTTTCATATGGAGCCATTCAAATATTTCTTATATTTTAAAAAAATCGACTCGGAATATGTATACAGTTTCGCGAGTTTATTATAAATAATGTTTTTTCTTTCAGTTTCTAGGAATTCAATTAATATTACAAGATATTCTTAAATATTTTAGCACGATCAATTAATTGTAAAAATTTGGATTTTCAAAAAGATAGATGATTTTTTAACCAAATAGTTGAATTTTCAACAACAAAAAAATAAATTTTCAAACAAATAGCTGAATTTTGAACTAAAAAATATAAGTTTTCAACCAAAAATGGAACAGTTAAATTTTCAGTCAAACAAATTAATTTTCCACACAAAAAAAAACAAGATTTATTTTTAAACCAAATTTAATTTAACTTCCAACCAAGCTTTCAAGCAAAATTCAAGCATAAATAAATAAAATTTTCAAGCAAAAACATGAATTTTCAACTAAAATTATGAATATTTAGCTGGAATACTTAAATTTTCAACCAAGAGGATGAATTTTCTACCACAAAGACGATTTTTCAAAAAAATACATGAATTTTCAACTGAAATGATCATACTTTAACTGGAATAGTTAATTTTTAGACCAAAAAGATGAATTTTCAACCAAGAAGATTAATTTTTACTAAAGAACACGAGTTTTCAATAAAATACATGAATTTTCAATTGAAAAGATAAATTTTCAACCAAGAATTGAATATTTAAATTTTCAGTTAAAAATTAACGTTTAACCAAAGAGATGAATTTTCAACTGAAAGGATATAATTTTCAATTGGAATAGTTGCATTTCACGGTAGAAAAAAAAAACATTTTCAAACAAAGTGATGAATTTTCAACTGGAATTGTTGAATTTAAAACTAAAAACATGCATTTTCAACTAAAATGATGAGTCTTTAACTAGAATCATTAAATTTCAAACAAAAAGATTAATTTTCAATCCAGAAGATTAATTTCTACCAAAAAAGTCAACATTTGCAACTAAAAAAGATAATTTTTCAACCAAATATTGAATAGTTACATTTTCAGTAAAACAAAAAATTTTCAACAGAAAAAAAAACAAATTTTCAACAACATAATTAAAGTTGCAACAAGAATAGTTCAATCTTCAGTAAAAAAATTAATTTTCAGGCAAATAAAAAACGAATTTTTAACAAAATAGCTCATTTTTCAACCAAGGAGATGAACTTTCAATTAAAATGATGAATCTTTAACAACAAAAAATTAATTTTTAACAAAAGAGTAACTCTCAGCCAAGTAATTAAATCTTCATTCAGAAAAGATGGATTCGGAACGAAAAATGTAGTAGTTGATATTTCAACCAGAAAAGAACGAATTTTCAACAAACTGCACGAATTTTCAACTAAAACCGGCCAATTTTCAACCAAAAACAGAATAGTTAAATGTTCAGTTTAAAAAATTGATTTCAAACAAAAAAAAACGATTTTTCAATAAAATAGTTCGATACAGTAAAATAAAGCTACTTTTACAAATAAAGAATCATTGTTATTCAATTTAATATTGCAATTAACAAAAAATTAACCATCCTCTCGAAAAAATTCCCTGACTTTAAAAAAAAATCCCTGACATTTCCAGGTTTTTCCAGGTATACAAAAATTCCCTGACAATTCCAGGTTTTCCAGGTAGGGTAGACACCCTGAATTTTCAACTAAATAGTCCAATTTTCAACCAATGAGATGAATTTTAAATTAAAATGATAAATTTTCCAACCAAAAAGACAAATTTTGAACAAATAAAGATTACTCAGTCAGAGAAAAAAAAAGTTTATCCGAATTGTTGAACATTCAAACCGAAAGACTAAATTTCTGTAAAACAGTTGAATTTTTAAGCCAAAAATATGAATTTCCAACAAAAATATTACTTTTCAAACAAACAGTTGCATTTATCAAAAAGAGGAAATTTCGAACCAAGAAGATTAGTTTTCTACCATAAATACGAATTCTCAACTAAAAGCTACCATTTTTCAACCAAAAACGGAAAACATATATTTTCAGTTAAAAAAATTAATTTTAAACAAACAAAAAAAAACGAATTTTCAACAAAATAGTTCAATTTTCAACCAAAGAGATGAATCTTCAAGAACAACAATTTTTAACAAAACAGTTCCAATTTTACGAAAATAGTTGAATTTTCAATTTCAAAAAATCAACATTCGACAAAGTAGTTTAACTTTCAACTAAACAGGATGAATTTTCAATTAATAATATAATAGTAGATATTTTAACCAAAAAAGATTTTAATTTTAAATTAAAAATACTTGAATTGAACCAAAAAAGACGAAGTTTCAACAAAATAGTTGAATCCTAAACCAAAGAAGATTAATTTTCAACCAAACAGTTGCACTTTTATCAAAAACTATGAAATTCTACTTAAAAAAATTAAATATAAGGCAAATAAATTATTAATACGAATATAATAATTCCCTGATTTTTTTCCTGAAGAATTTTTTATTTTCCTTTACCATTATTATTCAAAACGAGAATTTTCATTTTTTAACATTTTAAACACAGAACATTTTACAAGCGGCATAAAACAATTTCAAAGTACCTCTTATGAAAATTCCCTGACTTTTGCCATTTTTTCGAAATCCGTGACTGTCACTGACCAATAAAATTCCTTGCCTTTTCCCTAATTTTTAGGTTTTCCCTGACCTACAGTCTACCTGAAAATAAATGTGCATTGCTCCATAAAAAAAGATTTTATGTACATCCAGATTCCTTTGAATTTAATTTAAAAAATGTTCTGCAAAAAGTTTTATTTGCGCACAAATATTCTCACGACATTTCTAAAATGAATTCCAGTTGAAATTTATTTTCTGAATTAAACGGAGATTTTGCTTCATAGCATCATACTTCATACGGAAGGTACAAAATTGTGGGGTGGGTTCTGAGCGATAAAGTAGGCTGCGAAATTGCGACATCACGTTTCGCGAAATTATTTTAAATTCTGCTGCATATATTTCCATTTTCCACAAAAAGCACAAAACAATAGGTTACTATTTAAAATTTACAATCGTTTGAACTTTTACTTCCTTAAATCCAAAAACACATGAAACGGGAATAGGCAATGAAATATAAAAATAAAAAAAAAATAAACTAAATAAGTTTTCATCTCTCGTCTCTAATATTAAAACCGACAGAGAATTTCAAATTTAATTTTCGTCAAACGCGAAATTCAAGCTTTTCTCTGAAGCAGAAACTTCCATGTTGAAAGACATTTTATTTTAGTTCATAATTCGCAATTCAACATTTTATTTTCCGCATTTAACCGTTGTTATTTCCATATTTTTCAATTATAATTGTAATATTCGGACGGCAGATGGTAAAAAAGGATAAATCTTGGAATAAATGCATTATCTAATGTGGTGAAAGACCACTTCCGAACTAAAATCATTCTCGTATTTTTTAAACGACTTTTATCAAAATAAATCTTGATTCTCTTAAACTTTTTTCTTTCAAAGAGGAAGTTTTTTTTAAGTAAAATTTTCTTTACCTTCTTAAATTATTATATGTGCAGAATGGAAGATTTAAAAATATATATTTTAAAAACCTCTTCACAGATTTATTCATTACTTTCATATCTGCTAAATATTGTTTCAAATTAGATGAATGAATGGAACCCAATCAGAAAGTCCAACTACTTTTGGTTCAAAGTTCATTCTTTTTGGTTCAAAAGTCTATCATATTTTTGGTTGAGAATTCATCTTTTTTTGTTAACAATTATGTTATTTGTTTGAAAATTTAATTATGTGGTTAAAACTTCAATTCGGTTCAATTTGGTTGAAAGATTTTTTTCTTTCTTGACTAAAAAATATTTTTTTGTTGAATAATCAACAATTTTGTTATAAAAATCATCATTTTTTGTTGAAATTCAACTTTTTTTGTACAACATTCGTCTTTTTGGCTTGAAAATTCATTTTTTTTTATGAAGATTCATAATTTTAGTGGAAAATTCACCTCACTGATTGTAAATGTAACTATTTAGTTGAAAATTCAACTATTTTGGTAAAAAATTCTACTATTTAATTGAAAATCAACTATTTTGTTAATAATTCATATTTTTGGAATAAAAATTCAACAATTTAGTCTAATTTTTTTATTTCTTAACTGAAAAATCAACTATTTGACTGAAAAATGGTCTTTTTTGGATTAACTCGAATATTTATGTTTTTGAATTAAAACATTTTTTCGTTGAAATATCAACTATACATTTTTTGTGAGAATTCTTATTTCATGGTTGAAAATGCTACAAAACAATTGAATTTTCAACCCGCGAAAATAAGAATTTTAAACAAAAAGGATCATTTTCAACTACATACTTTCATTTTCTTCCAAATTGTTGAATTTTCAAGCCAAAAAGACAAATTTTCCACAAACCAGTCAAATTTTAAAACCTGAAAAGATGAATTGTTGACGAAAGCTGTAATACTTGATATTTCAACCAAAAACTATTTTAATTTGGAGTAAAAAACAGTTGAATTCAACTAAAGAAGACGAATTTTCAACAAAATACTTGAATTCTCAACAAAATACATGAATTTTAAATCAAATAGTTGAAAATTTTAAATAGAAAAGATAAATTTCTAATTAAAAATATAAATTATCAACCAATAATGGAATGGTTATATTTTAAGTTTTTAACAAAGTAGTTAAACTTTCAACCAGTCAGTTGAATTTTCAAACAAAAAAGATGATTTCTCAACGAAAAGTGTAATTGATGATATTTTAACCAAAAAATATTTTAATTTAAATCAAAAACAGTTGAATGCAATACAAAAATAAGAATATTCAATAAAATAATTAATGTTTGAACCAAAGAGATGAATTTTGAACTGAGAAGATTAATTTTATACAAAAAAAAAATACGAATTTTTAACAGAATATATGAATTTTCAACTAAAAAATATAAATTTTATTCAAATATTTGAATTTTCAACCAAAAAAGAAACGAATTTTCAACGAAATAGTTCAATTTTCCATTAAAGAGATGAATCTTCAATCAAAAGGATAAATTTTTAACAAAGTAGTATAACTTTCCACCAAGTTGTTGAATTTTTTATAAAAAAGATGAATTTTTAACAAAATAGTTCATTCTCAACAAAATATTTCAATTTTCAATCAAATAGTAGAATTTTTAACCAAAACAAAATCTCATTTGTAATTTTCATGTTAGTGCATTCGAGAGAAAAATCCCGGTCACTAAATCAAATTCCCGGTCATTTCTCGGTGAAAAAAATTCTCGGTTTCCCGGTCAGGTAGACACCCCCCTAATAGTTTGAACAATTCTCTTTTTGTAAAAACAGTCGGTAACTTTAAAAAAAAATTAAACAGATTGAATACCCGAGTGGATTAGAGAGCAGCAGTGAAACAAATTAATTAAAATTCCATATGCAGCTGCTTCAACAGTTAACGAGAACGCACCTTGTCAGTTAAACAGTCTGTAGGCTATAGTCTGAAATTTAAATTTATATCTATACCAATAGCAGGCCTCTGACTTACTCTTGACTCACTTCAGAAATAAAAAAAATAGTGCAGTGTCCCAAATTTGACAAAATAGTGTCATACAATTTTTCAACTATTAAACCATTGAATTTACGTGTAGTTCGAATTTAAAAGTGTATAGTCCGAAAAAAATGCAATGGCAAATTAGCTTTATGTATTAAGCAAAATTTCCAGTCTTCTGACCTAATATTTTAAAAGTATTAAAAATGACCTTAAATTTTTATTTAAAATATTACTCTTTAGTCTATAAATAATCAAAATTCCTATTTATATATGGCAGGCTTCACAGTCTTTTCACTATTTCCTTCTTTTCCTCGTTTTTCCAATTGAATGCAAACTGAATTAATAGGACCCATTAGGAAAATCGAATTACATATTTTTGGTTGAAAGTTTATTATTTTCGGTTAAAAGGCTACTATTAAACTTTTGGTTAAGAATTATTGTTATTGTTGAAAATTTTATTATTTGGTTGAAAATCCAAGTGTTTTGTAGAAAATTCATCTTTTTGGCTTTCTTTTTTAACTAACCATTTTTTTTTAAATTTTACTATTTAGTTGAAAATGCACCTTTTTGGTTTAAAAATTCTTCACCTTCTGTAAAAATGTTACCTTTTTTGGTTAAAAATCAAACTGTTTTAGTTAAAAATGAACTTTTTTGTTGAAAATTCGTAATTTTGACTTAAAAATTCAAGAATTTGGTAGAAAATTTATCTTTTTTGGTAGAAAATAATTTTTTTTTAGTTAATTTTGTTGTAAATTCATCTTCTTCAGTTGAAAATTTAACTATTTGGTTGAAAATGTATGTACCTTGAAAAAAAATCGTCTTTTTGGCTTGATAATTCGACAATTTGATTAAAAATTTGTTTCTTTCCTGATTTTAAAAATTTGTTTAAAGATTTTTAAAAATTCAACTATTTTTCAAGCATTCATTTTTTTAAATTAAAAATGCATCTTTTTCTGTAGAAAATTGACATTTTTGGTGAAAAATGCAACTGTCTGGTTAGAAATTAATCTGTTTCGATTGAAAATTAAATTTTTGGTTGAAAATTTACATTTTCGGGTTGAAAATTCAACAATTTGGTAGAAAATTTAACTATTTGGTTGAAAATTTATGTATACTTGTTGAAAATTCTTTTTTTTTTTAATCTAACTATTCTAATTTTGTTATTTAAAATACAAATATTTTTTGTTGAAATATAAACTTTAAATTTTTTCGCTGAAAATTAATCTTTTTAGTTGAACTAATTTTTTTGGTTGAAGATGCATAATTTTAGTTGAAAATTCCTTTTTTTCTTGGTTAAAATTTGTTTGGTTAAAAATTCTACTAGTTGGTTCAATATTTCGTTATTTTGTTGAAAATTCAAAACTTTTGTTAAAGTCATCCTTCTTGGTTGGAAATCCAACTGTTTTGTTAAAAATTCGTCTTTTTGGCTTTCTTTTTTAACTAACAATTTTTTTGTTTGAAAATTCTAATATTTAGTTGAAATTTCGTAATTTTGACTTAAAAATTCAAGAATTTGGTAGAAAATAATTTTTTAAAGTTAAAAATGTAACTGGTTGAAAATTAATCTACTTTCTAGAGGATTTAAATATTTTGTTGTAAATTCATCTTCTTCAGTTGAAAAGTCAACTATTTGGTTCAAAATTTATGTATTTGGAAAAAACGTCTTTTTGGTGGAAAATCAATTTTTTTTTTGCTAAAAATGAACCTGTTTCATTAAAAACTAATCTGTTTTAGTTGAAGGTTCAAGTATTCTGTTGAAAATTCGTTTTTGTTGATTAAATCCAAACGTTTTATTTTATTTTAAATTAAAATATTTTTTGTTGAATTCAACTGATTGTTGAAAGTTGAACTGATTTCTTAAAGTTGATTTTGTTGGTTAGAGATCAATAATTTTAGTTGAAAATTGGGTTTTTTTTCGTTGTTAAAAATTAATTTTTTTAATAAACTGAAAATGTAACTATTTTGTTGAAAATTCAACTGTTTTATAGAAAACTCGTCTTTTTGGCTTAAAAATTCAACTATTTCATACAAAATTAAACAGTTTTGCAGAAACATTCTTTTTTTTTGTTTAGCGAAAATACATATTTAGTTGAAAATAGATATTTTTAATTAAAAAATTCAACTATTCAGTTAAAAAAAATTTTTAACTAAAAAGTAATTAGATAAAATTTGGACTAACATCACATCTATTGTTTGACACTATTTAGTTGAAAATTGATGTAATTTGTTGAAAATTAGTCTGGCTTGGTAGAAAATTAATCTTCTTGGTTGAAAATTCAACTATTTGGTTAAAAATGTATGTATTTTGTTGAGAATTCATCTTTTTGATAGAAAATTAATCTTCTTGATTGAAAATTTAACTATCCGGTTAAAAATTGCTGTATTTTGTCGACAATTCATCTTCTTTTTGTAGACAATTAATCCTCTCGGTTGAAAATTGAACTATTTGGTTTAAGATTGATGTATTTTGTTAAAAATTCATAGTTTTTGGTAGAAAATCGAGTTTTTTGTTCGTAAATGCAACTGTTTTGTTGAAAATTAATCTGTTTTGATTGGAAATTCAACTACTCTGTTAGAAATTCGTCCTTTTTAGTTTAATCCGACTGTTTTTGATTAAAAATGAGAATCTTTTCTTGAGACAATTTTGAGACATATCATTTTATCCAATTAGCGAAGAAATTTAAATATATATTTTTTCAGGAAAAGTAAAGAAATAGTGGCATTAGCGGACAATCGTGAGAAAATAGTGTCTTTAGTGAAATTTTTTTCGAAATAGTAGGAAAATAGTGTCATGGCTCAAAGAAAGTGTGCAATAGTGTCAATAGTGTGGTGAGTCCGAGGCCTGCAATAGTCTGTAGATGATTGAGTATTAGTATTAGTAATTATTCTTGACATATCGAAGTCTCGCAAATTTAATTAATAAGGACATCGCTCTCTCGTGACAGAAAAGTGACGTGATAGCTACGTAATCAAGTGGCGATATTGCCAATACCACTCGTCCGAGAAGGAATTGAAATGGAAAAAAGTTGAAAGAACGAGTCAAGCTGGACCCTGGAAAACCTGTCAGTGATACGTGTGTGTACAAGGAACCTATAACGGTCAGTTTCAGTATTGTTATCGACGCCCAGCCCAACCCCAGTGGGGTTCTACGATTTTCAAGCAAAACTGGCATCCTTCGAGTAAAATAAAATAAAATAAAGTAAAGGTTAACCTCAGACCATTCCCGAGTTCAATAGCAACGATTGTATCCAACAAAATCTCTTTAGCCTGCTCAGGGTGGCCGCAAAACTTCACTTACAAAAGTTCCTCACTTTTCCCTAATTTTTTCTTAACCAATTTTTCATTCTCCCTGGCGACTAGTATTCAAAGACCAGGATTTTAATCTTGTAACATTTTTAACATAGAATCTTTTATAAACGAAATAAAACAATTTAAAATTCAAATTTATTTATTTCAAACAAAAAGATTACTTTTCTACCATACAATATAAATTTTCTATCCAAAAGGACGAATTTTTAACAGAGCAGTTAAATTTTCAACCAAATGGTCGAATTTTCAAAAAAAAAAAAAAAAAAGATTGAACTTCAATCAAAAACAGTTGCATTTTTAATCAAATTATTGAATTTTTCAGAAGACAGTAGAATTTTCAACCAAAAATCTACAAGGCCGAGTTTTCTGTCCAAATAGGCAAATTTTCAACAAAATAGTTGAATTTTCGGCCAACAAAGATTACTTTTTAACAAAATACTAAAATTTTTAACCAACTACTGCAACTTCTACCCAAAAAGATACATTGTCAACCAAATAGTCCAACTTAAAGGGATTAGACTTCAACAAAAAACTTTTCACAAAATAATTAAATTTTCAACTTTTTTTAACCAAATAGTTAAATTCTTAACCAAAAAGACAAATTTGTCAACGAAAAGGATTAATTTTCTACAAAAAAGACGTATTTTATACAAAATACATCAATTATCAAGCAGCAAAGTTGAAGTTTTAATAAAAAGATTAATTATTCTCAACGACAAGTATAATAGTTAATATTTCAACAACAAAAAAACGAATTTTCAGCAAAATAATTAAATTTTCAACGAAACAGTTCAATTTTTGACCAAATAGATGATTTTTCAACAAAGAAAATTAATTTTCCACCAAAAAAACTAAGTTTATACAAAATAAGCTTAATAAAATTTTAACTTTTAAACAAAAATATTCAAAGAGCAATTTCAAATTGAATTTTTTTATTTATTTTAACCAAAAAAGATTACATCTCTATACAATATTTTATTGTATACAAATAAAATTTTTTTATTTCTTTATTTTAACCAAAAAAGATTACTTTTCTATAGAATCTTTTATTGTATACAATCCAAAAGGAAGAATTTTCAACAAAAAAGTTGAATTTTCGACCAAAATATGACTTATGAACAAAATAGTTTAATTTTTGACCAAATTGTTTAATTTTCTTTAAAAAAAGAATTTTCGAACAAATGGTTAAATTTTCAACCAAGAAGATTACTTTTCTAGCAAAAAAGACGAATTTTCAACAAAATACATGGATTTTCATACAAATAGTTGAATTTTCAACCAGAGATGAATTTTCAACTAAAACAGTGAATCTAAAAGCAAAAACAGTTGCATTCTGAACCAAATAATTGATTTTTTAAAAAGACGGTTGAATTTTCAACAAAAAAAAAAGATAAATTTTCTATCCAAAAGGTCAAATTTTCTGTCCAAATAGACGAATTTTCAACAAAACAGTTAAATTTTACACACAAAAAGATGACTTTTCAACAAAATTATTAGAATTATTACAAAAACAATAAATAAATTATTAAATGGAAAAGCGACAAATTTTCAACAAAACAGTTCAATTTTTAACCAGAAATGAACCTTCAACCAAAAAAATAAATTTTTACCATAGGGGTTCAATTTTTACTCAAGTCGTTGTATTTTAAAATTATAAAAATTAATTTTAAACCAAAAAAGAAAATGAGCTTTCAACAAAGTAGTTAAACTTTCAACCAGTAATACGAATTTTCAACTAAAATGATGAATCTTCAACTGGAATAGTTAAATTTTCAGTAAAAAAAATATTTTTAACAAAACAAAAAAAAACTAATTTTCAACCCAAAAAAAATGAATTCTCAACGAATAATGTAATAGAGCAAATATTTCAACGAAAGAAATTTAATATTAAATAAAAAACAGTTGAATTCAACCAAAAAAGACGAATTTTGAAACAAAATAGTTGAATCCTCAACCAAAGAAGATTAATTTTCAACCAAACAGTTGCACTATTATCCACAAAAGGTGAAAATTTTACCAAAAGAGGTGAATTTTTAAACCGAAAAGATGAATTTTCAACACTTTGAAGTTATTAGAAGGACTCATTACCAGTTATCTTTTTTCAGGGTCTTTCAGAACTTTTATGGAAGTTAGTTACAGAATAGAAAATTCTAAAACCTTTTGAAATTTAGAAGGTGGCAATTATTCTGTGAGGCTTACGTCAGGGAAGTTAGAAATGCACTTTAGAAAATTCAAAAATTCGTGTTGAATTGTGCTAATAAAATATTGTTAAGTGATAACAATTTTTTTATTGAAATTTAAATATATCGGGCTAAATAGCTGTGTACATAAATGTGACCCACAATAGACAATTTTTAAATCCTAAGTTCTTTCGAGAAAAAACTGAAAAAAAAACGTATGGAAAATCAAGACACACTGGATCATGCTGTAAATTTTCTAATTTTGAAAAACGTGTTGTGCTATGCCAAAATAAATTTCCCCTCTCGTAAATTTAAAACCTTTTCGAAAAAATTCCAATTTCGTAAAAACAAGAGTTTTCTTTCTGATTCTCCTCTCTGGTAAAATGTCATCAGATTTCATCATCCATATCAAGAAAAAAAGTTTAAAAAAACTCAAAATTCCCAGAAAAACCCATAGTTGCGCTAAATACACAAAAAAAAACACATTTTTTTCGGATGTATAATTTGTTAATTTCGAAGTCCGTCAAGCTAGCACCTCCACAATGGAAATTTACATTTTTCAAAACACCATAATTTACGGCTTTTTTACGGCTATTTTTAGGCGCAAATTAAAAATTTACGGCTCCACTAGTTTTTTCAAAAAATGAATTTTTAGGCATGGGGTGCTCACTGGGCGTCAAGTTAGCACCTCCAACACATAAAAAATGTTTTAAACAGGAAAACAACGACGCCATATTTTACGGCTTTTTTACGGCTCTTAAACGTACTAAATTT
>CAKNYM010052435.1:204974-260752 GCA_932195095.1 Andricus curvator
AGCCGTAAAAAAGCCGTAAAATATGGCGTAGTTGTTTTCCTTTTTAAAACATTTTTTATGTGTTGGAGGTGCTAACTTGACGCCCAGTGAGCACCCCATGCCTAAAAATTCATTTTTTGAAAAAACTAGTGGAGCCGTAAATTTTTAATTTGCGCCTAAAAATAGCCGTAAAAAAGCCGTAAATTATGGTGTATTGAAAAATGTAAATTTTCATTGTGGAGGTGCTAGCTTGACGGACCTTTAATTTCGGCACTTATAGGAAAACAACCCAAAAGTTCAAAGTTTAATTTTTTCCCCTCATTTTGACGAAACATCAGTTATGCTATTTGTATTTGATCAAATTATTGTTCCTTTTTTAAATTATAGTAAAAATCAACTTAATCAACTTATATCATGTGGAATATTTTATTATTTATAACGATAAAAAATTCCTGGATTTTTTTTGGATAGGGTTATTCGTTAGTCTGATGAAATTTTGCATCCAAAAGAAAGTCTTCCGCCAGGGAGGATCTAACACAAATTTTGTGTTTTTGAAAAAGGAAAATTCACGAGCTTTGGACTATTTGCAAAAAGGAAAAATCTGATAAAACTTTATGAAAGGAAGGGAAAACATATTTTTTTTCGCAGAGCACGATCCAACGAAACTCTTGGTTTTTCGAAATAACAAATTTTTCATTTGTTACATTTTTTTGTCGAATAAGATTAGACTGATTTGAGGAATTTTGGGATTTTGTTTTTGTTTAACATGTTTCGTTTGATAACAATTTCCAGAAATGTTTTATTTGTCTTCTAGATTTTTAAAGCAATTTTTAAACTTTTCAGCCAAACCAATAAAAATCCGGTAACTTCCAAAACGTTCCAATCCTAATTTCGGTAATTCAAAGCTTAGAGTTTTCAAATATTTCAAGATACAAGTTTTCTAAAGCTTTTCCGAAGCGTCTATAAACTTGCAAGATTTATTTTTAAACTTTAATAAAAAAAACTAGTGAGGGTTGTTGAATTTCTACACATAGTTATTTTGTCTTTGCGCATTTCACTAAATTACACTCGGTCATAAAATTCGTGAGACCTGAGCAAACAGTGACATCAGTTTCCATCTTTTTTTCTCTTCTTTCTTTTTGCAGAAAGAAGGAGACTCAGAAAGACTCTTCTGCTAGTCGATTATCGACTGGAATTCTCTTGGAGTAGATGTTCGTATACCATGTATGCACGCGATGTTTGGCATGGAATGTTTGAAGATTTCATCAAATTAAAAGCTTTACGCTCTTTTCCTCCAATTAGTCGATACAATCAATCAAGTGCCCTTTTAATTCCACACGGCTTACTAGGCCAGAAACCGCATTTCAAATTAAATTTTACCTTTTAATTCCTAAATTAAAAAATAATCATTATTATTTTCGAATTTTCAACCAAAAAAAAAGATTGTTCAACAAAATAATTAAATTGTAAACCAAAATAGTTGAATTTTCAATCCAAACAGTTAATGTTTAACCAAATAGTTGCATTTTCTACCAAAAGAGTTGAATTACTAACCGAAATAGTTGAAGGTTTAACAAAAAAAGCGAATTTTCTACAAAACAAATGAATTTTCAAATCCGAAAATGAATTTATAACAAAACTGTTAATTTTCAACCAAATAGTGATATATATACGACCAAAAATATGAATTTTTAATGAATAGATATATTTTCTACCAAAACTGTCGAATTTTAAAACAAAAAGAACAATTTTCTTAAAAACAGTTAAATTTTCAACCAAAGAGTTGAATTTTCTACCAAAACAGTTGAATTTTCAACCCGAAAATATCAATTTTCAACCAAGAAAACCAAATAGTTGAATTCTCTGCCAAAAGAGTTGAATTATCATCCAAAATATTTGAATGTTCATCCAAAAAAATTAATTTTCTACAATACAATTGTATTTTCAGCCCGAAAATATGAATTTTCAACAAAAAAGTTCATTCTGAAAGAAATAGTGGCATTTTCTACTAAATAGTTGTATTTTCTACCAAACTGTTAAATTTGCAAGCCAAAAATATGAATTTATAACAATAAAGTTGATTTTCAAGCTTTGAAAAATCTGTTGAACACTTCAGCACTTTCTACTGATAAAAAAATACATCAGAAAAATATTCGACAAGATCAAAGATTGAAAATTAGATAAACAACAGATTTGAAAAATTTTAATGTTTGACTTGAAAAAAATGTATTTTTATCAGTAGATAGATTTTGATTTCTTATTGTTTCCACTTACAAGCGAATGAAATTAATAGAACCCAGTAAGAAAATTCGACTATTTTTATTTGAAAGTTCATTCATTTTAGTTGAAAAGCCTACTTACTTTTATATTTTTTGTTGAGAAATTTTGTTTTTTTGTTAAAAATTATATTATTTGGTTGGAAGTTTAATTATTTTGTTGAAAATTCAACAAATTTGTTAAAAATTCAACAAATTTGTTAAGAAGTCATCCTTTTTGGTTGAAAATTAAATCATTTTCGTAGAATGTTGAACATTCATCTTTTTATCTTAAAAAGCCCACAATTTGGTTGATTTTTTTCTTTCTTAAATCAATTTTTTTTTTGGTTGGTGAATAAACTATTTTGTTGAAAATTCGTATTTTTGTATGAATTCGACTATTTTTAATTGTTACATTAAATCTTTGTTGGTTGAAAATCAAATGTTTTGCGTAAAATTAATTTGGCATAAATTGGGTTGAAAATTCAACTATTTTGGTAGACATTTTTTTGTTGATAATTCATATTTTAGGGTTGCAAATTCAACTGTTTTTTTTTTTTTTTTTTCTTTTTCTTTTCTTTTGGAAAATTGGTCTTTTTGGCTTGAAAGTTCAACAATTTGGTTGAATTCATAATTCATTGTTGGAAATTCGTCTTTTCTGGATGAATTCAGCTATTTTTTATTTATAATTAAATTGTTTTCAGCTGGAAATATCAACTATTATATTTTTTGTTGAGAATTTATTTTTCATGGTTGATAATTTTATTAATTTTTTAAAAATGTAATCATTTTGTAGAACAATCAACAATTTTGTTAAAAATTCATACTTTTTGGTTGAAATTTAACTGTTTTGTAGAAAATTGGTCTTTTTTGGTGTGAAAATTCATTTTTTTTGGTAGACGATTCATCAGTTTAGTTTAGAATTCATCTTTTTGGATGAATTCAACTATTTTTTATTTAAAATTACTCTTTTTTGATTGAAATATCAACTATTACATTTTTCGCTGAGAATTCACCTTTCAAGGTTAAAAATTTAATAATTTTGTTGAAAAATGTACAATTTCTTTAAAAATTCATCCCTCATGGTTGAAATTCAACTGTTTTGTTGAAAATTCGTCTTTTTTGTAGAAAATTAATCTGCTTTGTTAAAAATGCAACTGTTTGCATGAAAATTCGTTTTTTTATGAATTCAATTGTTTTTAATTAAAAATTAAAATATTTTTTGTTTGAAATATCAACTATTATATTCTTAACTCATAAAACATCTTTTTTGGTTAAAAATTCATTTTTTTGTTTGAAAATTCGAGAACTTGGTTGAAAATTCAACTGTTTTGTTTTAAATTCAACTGTTTTGTTACAAATTGGTCTTTTTGGTAGAAAATTAATCTTCTTGGTTGAAAATTGGGTCTTTTTGGTTAAAAATGCTATTGATTGCTTGACATTTTTTATTCTGGATGAATCATTATCTTTTTTGGTTAGAAATTTCACGACTTGGTTAAAAATTCATATATTTTGTTGAAAATTCATCGTTTTGGGTTCAAAATTCAACTATTGGGATAAAAAATCAAGTATTCAGTTGAAAAGTCGTATTTTTTGGATGCATTTAACTGTATTTTATCTAAAATTAAAATCTTTTTTCGTTAAGAATTCATCTTTTTTGGTTGAAAATTCTACTACTTGGTTAAATGTTGAACTACTGTGTTAAAACTGTATTACATATTTTCTTTGAAGATCCATAATTTTAGCTGGAAATTCATCTCTTTGTTTGAAAATTAGTTTTTTTGTTGTTGTTGAACATTCATCTCTTTGGTTGAAAATCTGATTATTTTGTTGAAAACCCGTTTTTTTTAATATCAACTATTACACTTTTTGTTGAGAATTTATATTTTTGCTGAAAATTCAACTTTTCGGGTTGAAAATACAACTGTTTTTGGTTGTACTTTAATCTTTTTCTCTTAAAAATTCCACCATTTGGTTGAAAACTCATATTTGTAGGTTGAAAATTCAACTATTTGATTGTAAATGCATCTTTTTGGCTGAAAATTAATTTTCTTTGGTTGAGGAATCAACTATTTTGTTGAAAATTCCTCTTTTTTGACATAATACTTTTTTTCCAGATTTTCCAAAGGAAAAATTGATTATTTCTCTCTTTTTAAGATCAAAATCCTTTCTTTATTCTTTGACATAGATTTTTCAAAATTTAAGGCTCGACTGCTTGCTTTTTAATTCCCAGGTTGGTGAAAAAAATTCGAGTCAATCTTGCAATTAGTAAATTTAGAGACTTCCCAAGTGAATTACAGTTTCGTCGAAAATTTAAGCTACCGCCCAAGAGAGTTTAATTGGCTGTTAAGGACGAAATTGTTGAAAAGTAGGGGGAAATCTATAAGGCTGAATTTCGGAGGAACAGGAAACCGGGCATAATGCCAGGAAATAAGTAGATAGTCCTAAAACCGCAACGCCTTAAACGGTTCAAAAATATCTCTGTGCCAGTAACGAGCCTTCGATATTTAATCCATGAGGACAGGAAAGGTTTGATACATTCTAAAAAAAAAACATTTTTTCAATGTCGGCACATAGCGGCAACAGGAACCTAGAAATAATTTTATTTTTAAATTAAAATCATCGACGGAAGAGCAAAATTAACAAAAATGAAGACTTTCGAACTAAAAATTATTGAATGTCTTTTCTAAATTAAAAACATTTTGAATAAGGGAAAGTTTGATTATAAATTAAAGCTGATATCAGATAAAGATTTTAACCAAATTAGCCGAATATGTGGTACGAATGAAAAATCGTCTGTAGTTTAAAAGTATTATTATTATTATTATTATTTATTATTATTTTCAACAATAGTATCTTCTTTTGCAAACTCATAAGTAGTCATTAATTTTACACTTTAACAGGGGATTTTTTATCTTAAAAAATAGAAATAACTAAAAGTAGCAGGAAGATTTAGGCTGCTATAAATTTCCAAGTTAAGAGAGCGAGTTTCTAAAATTAGAATTCAGATCATAAATATAACTTTTTTTAATTCCGGTTTTCAGAAAAGAAAAAAAGCTCTTAAGAAGTTAAATGAATGAATTTAAAAAAATAATATTACAGAAAATTAAATTTTTAATAACCAGGCTTATAACAATTTTAATAAAAAATGCGGAACTGGAATTTTAAGTATGAATAAACTGTAAATTTAGAATTCTTTGTTTTAACTTTAAAGGATCATTAAGTTTAGAAAATAGTGCAATTTAGAAGAAAACTAATTAGCGAAGAACATTTCATTATTTCACAGATCAATTTTAATTAGATTAGATTAAAAGGAATTCCTTTTAATAAAATTAATGCAGGTACCATAGTGAATTCATTTTGAAATGCTTTAAATTCCTAAGAATTTAAGTCGAAATATATTTCATTATCAACAAAATAGTTGAATCGTCAAGCAAAAGAGATGAATTTTCAAACAAACAAAAAAACGATTTTTCTATAAAACAATTGTATGTTCAATCCAACAACATGAATTATTAACGAAATCATTGCAACAAAAAAGTTAATTTTCAACCAAAAAAGATCAACTTTCTACCAAAATGTTGAAGTTTCAAGGCAAAGATACATCTTCTATAAAACAGTAGAATTGTTAACCCAAAAATATGAATTTTCAACTAAATAATTGAATTTTTAAGCAAAAAAGAATTTTCCAAAAATCTGTTGAATTTTAAAAAAAAAATAATTAAAGTTTCAACAAAATAATACAAATTTGTAACAAAAAAAGATCAATTTTCTAGGTGAGAGTTAATTATCAACAAAGAAAGATGACTTTTCTACCAAAAGGACCAATTTTCCACTAAAAAATATGACTTTTTAACAAAATAGGCGAATTCATCAACCCAAAAAGACGAATTTTTAACCAAATAGTTATATATTCAACAAAAAAAAAAATGAATTTTCAACAAAATAGATAAATTTTCTAACAAAAAAGTTGAATTTTAAACCAAAAAGACCATTTATGTTCAAAACAGTTAAACTTTCAACCCAAAAATATGAATTTTTAACAAAAAAGTGAATTTTTAACCAAAAAGTTGAATTTTCCACCAAAAGAGTTGAATTATGAAACATAATAACTGAATGATCAACACAAAAAAAACGAATTTTCTACAAAACAAATAAATTTTTAAGCAAAAAAGACGTATTTTCAATGAAACAACTGTATTTTCGACAAAAAATTAAGTTTTAAGAACAAAAAAAGTTAATTTTCGACAAAATAGTTGAATTTTGTACAAAATAGTTGAATTTGTAACCCGAAAATATGAATTTCAACAAAGAAGTTAGTTTTCAACCAAATAGTTAAATTACCATTCAAAATGGTTGATTATTTGACCCAAAAAATTAAATTTGCTACAAAACGATTTTATTTTCAATCTGAAAATATGAATTTTCAACAAAAAAGTTCATAGGAGAAAAAAGAACAACAAAATGTTGTATCAACTCTGTTGGACAAGTTTATTAAAATCTTCAAAACCAAATAGTTGAATTTCCAAACCAAAAAGACAAAAATTTAATCAAATATTGATATTTTCAGCCAAAAGATATGAATTTTCAACAAAAAAGTTCATTTTCAACCAATAGTTGAATCTTCAATCAAAACAGACGAATTTTCTAAAAACCAGTTGAAATTTCAACCCAAAAATTTGAATTATCAACAAAAAAAGTAATATTCAACCAAATAGTTGAATTTTCTACAAAAGATGTAGAATTTTTAACCAAAAAGGATGAACTTTTAACAAAATTGTTGAATTTTTAACAAAATTATTAAAGCTTCAACCAAATAATAAAAATTGATGAACCCAAAAAAATTAATTTTCAACCAAATAGTTATATATTCAATAAAAAAAGTTAATTTTCAACCACGTAGATATATTTTCTACCAAAACAGTTGAATTTTTAGACAAAAAGAAAAGCTGTTAATTTTCAACTAAACAATTGAATTCTCTACCAAAAAGAGTTGAATTATCAATCAAAATATTTGAATGTTGAACCAAATAGTTGATTTTTTACCAAGATAGTAGAATTATTAGCCGAATAGTTCAAATGTCAACCAAATAGTTGAATTCTCTAAAAAAGATATCGAATTTTCAACCAAAAGGGATGACCTTTTAATAAAAGAAGAATTTTTTAACAAGCAGTTGAATTTTCGATCAAAAAAATACGACTTTTTAACAAAATAGGTGAATTAATTAAAGATTAAACTGCAACCAGAAGCAGTTGTATTTTCAACCAAATATTCGAATTTTTAAGCCAAAAAGTCGACTTTTTAGAAGACATTTGAAATTTGAACAAAACTGTTTGTTTTTCAACTCAGAAAAATGAATTTTTAACTAAAAAGATGACATTTCTACCAAAAAAGATGAATTTTCAATAAAAAGGTGAAACTTTCTATTCAAAAAGAGGAATGATCCAACAAAACAGTTAAAATTTTTACCAAAAAAGATGATTTTGCAATAAAAAATGATGAATTATCCATCAAAAAGTTAATTTTCAACCAAATAGTTAAATTTTCTAAGAAAATGGTTGAATTTGCAACAAAATTGTTAAAGTTTCAACAAATTAATATAAATGTTAACCAAAAGAGATGAATTCTCAACCAAAAATATTACAGTATAGATTTTTTTTCGTATTTAGGCTAAAAACGTGGAAAATGGGAAGTTTATTGTTGAAAAAAGAGAAATTCTTTATAAAAAAGGAATAGAGGAAAGAGATGTGCAGTCTGCACTAGTTCAAAATTGAATGATTTCATCAGAAAGTGACATTTACGATGCTTGCACAGATGGCCCTACTAATTAGAAAAATTCTGTCTCAAAAAATAAATTCTCTCCTTTCCCGGCCTCAAAACATTGCCAGGTTTCCTTCCAGAGTATTGGAAATACCCAGAATAACTCAATTTAAAAACAAACTAAAATACCAAATGAATTCTTTCCCCGAATTCCGCAACACAACCTCACCTGTTTATTATCTCCTTGACTAACTGGAATGGACTGGGGACTCGGAATGCCATCGACAGGTTCAGTACCCGAATTGTTCAAAACATCACTCCCAACAATTGTTTCTCCATTAGCTTCACTTGAAACTTCAACAACACGATCTGTGTTTTTATCAGTAGCTAAAGTTTCCTGGCGATGTTCCGGCCCAGGGGCCATCTTGATCGTACTCGACAGCTCACTATCCACACTCATACCCCAATCCACATCACATTACTCCATCCCAAAGTCCCCAAAACCCCCAAAAATTCACCACGTCCTCATCCCCTTCATAATTAACCTCAAAACTCGAATTCCTTTTTCACTCTCTCGACAGTTCCGATCACTTGTCATTCTGTCGAGTCATGAAATTTCACAAAATTATCCACAATCTCAAATCAATTTTTGATAAGAGGCGACAAAAATGTCACCGGAGTGACGTTTCAAAAAGACACTTAACCTAAAAACTCGACTCACTGCTTTTCTTCCACCTCCCGGAGATTTCGTCGTTCCCCTCGCAACACTCGTGAGTTTCCTCTCTGCTTTGCGATCGCGACGATCCGGGACGTTAAAAAGTGTCAATTTTCAATCAATTTCCCGGATTAATATAAGGTAATTTCATCCAATTTCGACCTCAGGGTTGGGTGGCGGACTCTCAGCCATCTTGGCGGATTCCCCGGGTCTGGAAAAGGGAGGAACGTGGAGGAACGTCAAAACCGCGAGCGAGAAACCCGAGGACAGAAAACTAGAAAAGTGAACAAGTTTCGACTGGAGTGGGATTGAAATTCAAAATGGCGTCGAGACGTTATCTTCCAAAGTCACGGTTTTATTTATTCACTTGCTCCACTTTACTCATTTCTATTCACTTTTATTCACATACTCCAATTTCACTGAAAGACTCTAAATTCACTTTTTCTAATCCACGGTGAGAATCACAGACTCAATCACAAATCCCAGGGTGAAAATCGATTCCCCGGGGCTCCTGGGGGTTGAGAACCTCATCTTCAAGAACTGATCACTCCACTTTTTCCCCCCAAAAATCATCACATTTTCCACGATTTTTTTAACTCTTTTTTACCCCCAAATGTTACTCTTTCGGTTTTCTCATAACTCAACGGTTATTCACGACAGGAAAAAAAATATCCTTGACAGTTTATCGATCGGCGCTAACCTTCTCCGGGGTTTTGGGAATTTTCCTGGACGAGTTGACTTTCACCGCCTGTCAGACTTTTTCCCTGGTGTTTTCAAGCTTTTTGGGATTTTTTTTGAGTGATGGGGTTTTATTTACAAGAGTAGTTGTCTTACACGAAAGCACAAGGACAAATAATCGGAGAGCAACCTCGGCACTCGCGGAACAGTGACGTATCTCGCGCGGGTGACAGGGGGGAAATTTTGAAGTGGTGATTTCTTGGGGGAGGGGGGAAGTTTTTTGGGGTTTTTTGAAAAAGCGAGGATTTATTTACAGGATTTGGGAGATTTGAGAAAAAGTGAGAAGTTAGGGAGTCCGGTTACTTGTCGAGACCAAGTACAAAACGGACGATTTTGCGCAGACAAATTCTGGGAAGAGCCGCCTTCTTGGCCTCCGAAAATGTCGTCTGGTGACAGGAACGTCTTTCTAGGGAGGGGCTCCTATTTATGATAATTTTTACAAATTTAAAAAGAGGCATTTTTCAAATGCCAGCGTAACCAACAAGAATTAATCTACTAATTAAATAATTTGTTGAAAATTCATCTCGTTGGTTCATTTTTTTTTCAATTCGTTTTTTTACTGAAAATTTAAATTTTTCCTTTTTGGTTGAAAATTCAACTATTTGTTTGAAAATTCATGTATTTTTATTGAAAATTCGTCTTTTTTGGTAGAAAACTGATCTTGGTTAAAAATTCATCTTTTGGCTGAAAAGTTCAACAATTTGGATGAACTTTTTTTCTTTCTTAACTGAATTATCTATATTTCTTGAAAAATCATGATTCTATTTCAAAATTCATCTCGTTGGTTGAATTATTTTTACATTCTCATCCAGGGAAGGTAATATTTTAAATTATTTTTACTGATAGTATACATTTTTCATCTTTGATTGAAAATTTAACTATTTGTTTAAAAATTGATGTATTATGTTGAAAATTCGTATATTTTTGTACAAAAATTAACCTTTTTTGGTTGAAATATAAACTGTTTTATAATTCAAGTATTTTGTTGAAAATTCATCTTCTGAGTTGAAAAATTCGTCTTTTTGGTTTTAAAATTATCTCTTTTGCTAGAAATTTCATCTTTTTGTTGAAAATTCAACTGCCTTCTGAAAATTTGTCTCTTTTTTTGGTTTTAAGTGCTTTTGTTTAAATTATTTGTTTACTGATAAAAAAAAAATTTCATTTTTGGTTGAAAATTCATGTATTTTGTTGAAAATTCGTCTTTTTAGTAGAAAATTGATCTTAGAAAATTGATCTTCTTGGTTAAAAAATCGTCTTTTTAGTTTTAAAATTTATCTATTTTGGTAGAAATTTCATCTTTTTTGGTTGAAATATCAACTATTTGATTGAAAATTCATGTATTTTGTAAAAAATTCGTCTTTTTTGGTAGAAAATTTATCTGATTGGTTGAAAATTCATCTTTTTGTTGAAAATTTGACTGCCTTCTAAAAATTTGTCTCTTTTGCTTTAAAGTGCTTTCTTTAAATTATTTTTTACTGATAATTTCACTTTTTCATTTTGGGTTGAAAATTCGTCTATTTTGATAGAAAATTAATCTTCTTGGTAGAAAATTCGCCTTTAGGTATTAAAATTCATCTCTTTTGGTAAAAATTTCATCTTTTTCGGTTGAAAATTCAACTATTTGTTTAAGAATTCATGTATTTTTATTGAAAATTTGTCTTTTTTGGTAGAAAATTGATAGTGGTTAAAAATTCATCTTTTGGCTTAAAAGTTCAACAATTTCGATGAACTTTTTTTTCTTTCTTAACTTATCTATATTTAATTATATATATAATCTATATTTCTTGAAAAATCATGACTTTATTTGAAAATTCATCTCGTTGGTTGAATTAGTTTTTTAAATTATGATTTACTGATAATTTAACTTTTTCATCTTTGATTGAAAATTCAACTGTCTTCTAAAAATTTGTCTCTTTTTTTGGTTTTAAGTGTTTTTTTAACATTATTTGTTTACTGATAATGAAACATTTTATTTTTGGTTGAAAATTCAACTATTCGTTAGAAAATTCATGTATTTTGTTGAAAATTCGTACTTTTAGTAGAAAATTGATCTTCTTGGTTGAAAATTCATCTTTTTGTTGAAGATTTCTTCTAAAAATTGGTCTCTTTTGCTTTCAAGTGTTTTTTTTTAAATTATTTTTTAATGATATTTTCACATTTTCATTTTGGGTTGAAAATTCAACTATTTGTTTGGAAATTCATGTATTTTGTTGAACATTCGTCTATTTTGATAGAAAATTAATCTTCTTGGTAGAAAATTCGTCTTTTCGGTATTAAAATTCATCTCTTTTGGGAAACTTTTAATATTCTTTGTTGAAATATCAACTATTTGTTTGAAAATTATTTTCTTTGTAGAAAATTAATCTTCTTGGTTGAAAATTCAAATGTCTTCTAAGAATTTGTCTACTTTACTTTAGAGTGCAACTATTTTACAAATTTAAAAAAGGTAGATTTTTTAAAATGTTTTTATATTTATTTTTATCAATACTTCCAGGGATGACAGTGGTTCAGTAGTTCAGTTATAAGAAAAATTGAGGATTTTTTTTCAAATGCCAGCGTAATTGACAAAAATTAATAAATGCAGGGTGGCCGTACATCAGGGAAAATCTAGAAATCAGGGCATTTTATTGTTCAGGAAAGTCAGGGAAAAGTCAGGGATTAAAAAAAATCTTTGCAAGTCAGAAAATTTCTATAAGAGGCACTTGAAATAACTGTGACAAATAATAAATTTTCATTTGAAATTATTCTTTACTCCGTTTATAAAAGATTCTATGTTACAAGTGTTACAAGATTAAGATTCTGGTCTTTGAATATTAATGGTTTATTATTTTTTTGAAAATTAAACAATTTTATTCAAAAGTCATCCTTTTTTATTGAAAATTCAACTGCTGTGTTTAACATTCGTCTTTTTGGGTTGATCATTCAACTATTTTTGTAATAGAAATATAACTTCTTGTTGAAAGTTGACTTTTTTTTTGAAAATTCATATTTTGGTCTTAAAAATTCAACTGAAATCTTTCTTGGTATCTTTTGGTTGAAATATCTACTATTACATTATTTGTTGAAAATTATTCTTTCTGGTTTAAAATTTCATCTGTTTTAGTAGAAATTTCATAATTTTTGGATGAATATGCAACTGTTTGGTTGAAAATTAATCTAATTTGGTTGAGGATTCAACTATTTTGTTGTAAATTCGTCTTTTTTGGTTGAAAATTGAACAACTTGGTTGAAGTTTGCACCACTTCAAAAATTGGTCATAGAAGATTCGTCATTTTAGATGAAAATTCACCTCTTTGGTTGAAAATTAATTTTTTCAACTGAAAATATTTATATTTCAGTTGGAAATTTTTTTTTTTCAACTGAATATATTAATATTTCAGTTGAAAATTAATCATTTTAGTTGAGGCTTCATCTCTTTGGTTAAAACTTTAACAATTTTCTTGAAAATTCGTCTTTTTAGGTTGAAAATTCAACTATTTTGCTAAGAAACTACATTTTTGTTGAAAATTCATATTTCATTCTTGAAATTTCAACTGAAATCTTTTTTTGGTTGAAAAGTAATCTATTTTTTGAAAGTTCGTCTTTTTGGTTTAAAAATTGATCTGTTTTAGTAGAAATGATCTCTTTAATTGCTTTTTTAAACTGAAAACATAACTTTTCCATTTTTGGTTGAATTTTTTTAGTTGTGAATTCGTCTTTTTTGATTGAATTCAACTGTTTTTGATTTTAAATAAAAATATTTTTTGTTTGAAATATCTACTATTACATTATTCGTTGAAATTTCCCATTTTTTGATTAAAAATGCAAATCTTTAGTTTAAAATTCAACTCTTTGGTTTAAAATTCAACTGTTTTACAGAAGATTCGACAGGAAATTTTAATTTGTAATAAAAAATTATTAGATTTGAACAATAAAATTTTTGCAACAATCTACGTTTTTCGGTTTTGCTTGCATTTTTTTAAAACGGAAATTGAGAATGAAAAAAAAATCATTAGATTTTAAAGGTTCATAATTCTTTACCAATTCTAGGTTACGTTAGCACTTTACACCAAAAATTAGTATTTTAAACCAAAAATAATTATAGTTTGAACAAGATTTGAAATTTTTTAACAAATAAGGTTCTATTAAATTTTTTCATAGGAAATCGGTTATTTTAAAGATATTTACAATCCAGGACAATTCTCTGTTATATTATTTTAGTTTTTTTCGCCGGAAATCATTCGTATTTTAAATAAAAAATAATGAGATTTAAAAGAATATTTATTATTTTTCAACAACTTTAGATTATGTTGGTGTGTTCCACTTGAAATTGGTATTTTTAAACAAAAATAATTACATTTAAATCTAATGATTTTTGTTTGAAATAATATAATTTACAAGCTTGAACAATTTTTATTGAAAATTTAATAAATTTCAAAGAAAATTGATAATTTGTTAACAATGTTAGTTTACGTTGGCGTTTTACATCGAAAATTGGTATTTTCAAGCAAAAATAATTATAATTTGAATGATTTATAATTTTTTAACAATTTTTTATTATGTTAGTGCTTTTTGTCGGAAAATAGTTTTTTTTTAATTTAGAAAGAATTTCAAAGATTCAAAATTTTTTAACAATTTTAGGTTATGTTGGGGGTTTACAACAGAAATTGGTATATTTAGTAAAAAAAATTAGGCTGCGACTATTTCGCCATACATGTATGGCGAAATAGCCGACGGTAGCTTATTTCGACATACAAGAATGGCGAAATAGCCGACGGTACCTTATTTCGACATACAGATATGGCCAAATAAGGACGGTACTTTATTTCGCCCGTCGGAATATATACAGGAAGGGGTGACGTTCAAAATAAGGATAGTAGGTTATTTATTATTATATTGTAGATTATAATGAAGGCAATTATAATTGCACCAGCGAAATATTTGAGGCGAGTTAACCTAAAAATCTCAAGGAGAGTACTCAGAGGTGGTTCTGACCATCGCTGTTAGGTGGCGCAAAAATCGAATGCGCGAAATTTAAATTTCATTATACTTTGCTATTCGACTGTCCCGAAGAATATGTCACTAACAAAGTTTTCCGCATACAGAGTGTATCAAATGTATTTTACTTCGCTAGAGTGTCGTATCTCTATGTATTTTTAAATGGAGATACGACACGATAGCGAAGCATAATACAGTTGACACGCTCTGTTTTCGGAAAAATTGGTTATTGACTTATTTTTCGGGACAGTCGTATTATCGCTACGAATGAAACATTTCAATTTTAAGAAAATAAAAATAAATTTTCAGGTCCGAATCCATTTCATATAATGCAACTTCAAGTCACCGAATCCTCCGCCTCTTAAATATGTTGTTCATCATAGACTTTAGTGAGAGGTATTTTTTGTAGAAAATAAGCAAAGCATTTTCTTAGAATTTTCTCAAATATATCGTTGTTTGAAAAAAATTCCAAAATTCAATTTTTCGAGAAAAAAATTCTCGTGGTCACAAAAATGGTTTAACCCACATAAAACTTATAGAATGTCTCTCTTATAGAATTAAAGATTTAAAAAAAAATGAAAAGGTTGAGTATTTGAGAAAATCGTATTTTAATATTTTCAGAAGAACATTGTAATTTTCAAGATTTTCCAAGTTCTCGACGGATTTCAAAAGTCTTCTATAATTTTTAGAATTGCAATGATATTAACATCCAAGTCTTATGAAGCATGTAAGTCTAGAACTTACAAAAAAATAATTATTTTAACATCAGTTTTTGTAATTGAATTTTCTCTGACTGTCGCTTCAATCATCAATCAATCATGGCTTATTTTTTCGAAAGAAACATTCCCTACAGATTTCCTGCTTACAATTTTTAAATTGAGTACATAATCTACAAATATAGTCATTGGTTAGAAAATTTTTTCTTTAAAAAAATCAGTAATATTATTTAGATTGTTAAAATCATAGAAGAACTATCTTTTTCAGAGATCTGATTTTTAATACGGCAACTATCTTAATAATTAAAAATGTTTAAAAATAAATAGCTTGAACTTAAAAAAGGTTTAAGTTAAACAATTTTAAATCTTTAAATTAAAAGTTTGAAATTGAAAATTTATTTTAATTTAAAATTGTTCAATTAATAACTTGAGACATTTTTTTAAAGAAATTAGAAAATCTTGAAAATTACAATGTTTTTCTGAAAATATTAAAAGACGATTTTCTCAAATACTGCACATTTTTATTTATTTCTTTTGTTTGTTAAATGTTTAATTCTATAAAAGAGACATTCTATAGGTTTTATGTGGGTTAAAACATTTTTGTGGCCACGAGAATTTTTTTCTCGAAAAATTGAATTTTTGAATTTTTATTCAGACAGCGATATATTTGAGAAAATTCTAAGAAAACGCTTTGCTTATTTTAAAACGTTCTACAAAAAATACCTCTCACTAAAGTCTATTATGAACAACATATCTAAGAGACGAATGATTTTGTGACTTGAAGTTGCATGCTATGAAATGGATTCGGACCTGACAATTTATCTTTATTTTCCTAAAATTGAAATGTTTTATTCGTAGATAATAGCAAAGTATAATGAAATTTAAATTTCGCGCATTCGACTTTTGCGCCACCTAACAGCGATGGTCAGAACCACCTCTGAGTACTCTCCTTGAGATTTTTAGGTTAACTCGCCTCAAATGTTTCGCTGGTGCAATTATAATTGCCTTTTTAATGATTAATTTGTTCATTATAATCTACAATATAATAATAAATAACCTACTATCCTTATTTTGAACGTCACCCCTTCCTGTATACATTCCGACGGGCGAAATAAAATACCGTCCTTATTTGGCCATACCTGTATGTCGAAATAAGGTACCGTCGGCTATTTCGCCATACTTGTATGTCGAAATAAGCTACCGTCGGCTATTTCGCCATACATGTATGGCGAAATAGCCACTCCGAAAAAATTATGAGGTTATATAGAGATTTAAATTTTGTTTACAATTGTGGATTAAGTTAGCTGTTTTCTCCAGAAATATCGTACAGATTTCATAAACGATTTACAATTTTGAAACAATCTTTTATTATTTTACGTTAGGTTTTTTCGTCGAAAATGACATTTTTAATAAAAACAATAATAAGATTTTTTAGATTATCATTATTCTTCAGAATAATTAAATTCACCATTTTTGAACAATTTTAGTTTATTCTTGCCTTTTCTACCGGATATCAGTATAGATTTCGAAGAAGATTTACCATGTTTGAACAATTTAAGGTTATGTTATGTTGGTGTTTTTCGTCTAAAATTGCTGTTGTTAAAAAATCATTAGATTTTAAACAATATTTGAACAATAATAGCCTAATAGGATATATTAAAATTTAAAATATTTTAAAAATTTAGTTAAATAATAAATCTATTATTATATAATAGAAAATAAAAATAAACAAAATATTAAAGCCCCAACGGCTTCATACGGACCTGCAGCCTTAGCTCGTCAAAATTCTGTCAGCCGGAAGAATCGATAATTCTCGAACCTAGAATCGACACAGTCGATTAAATCGCATTTGAATCGAGTTTTTTCGATTCATTGACGTATCAGGGGTGTCCGGTATATCAGTTTCGGTCAGAAACGCAAAAACTGACGAGGTGTCAAGTGGGATTTAAACTCTTTTTTTTCTCTCTCTCGTGAGTTCACACAAAACACAAATCCCGAGATAATAATTGATATCAGTAATTAACATTATCGGTAGATAATTCTGTAATTTTTTCTTTCTAGATAAACGCTCCAGCCTCCAGTGTGGTAAAAAAATTAGAGCTTTCACTCTAGATTTCAATTCATTCCAAGTCATCTTTAGCTAGAGGCTTACAAACTTAAAGGAAGCAACTGGGGCCGATAATAAGCAAGAATGACGGAATCCGAGAATATTTTCATCTTCGTGCCCAACATTATTGGTAAATAATACCAGAGTGATTAGTTAATCAATTCATGATAAATTGATATTGAAAAAACACATTAAAAAATTACGTACAATTCTGTTGTTCGATCAAATGCGAAATAAAGTTAGGATGGATACATTTATTACGGAAATTAGTGTTTTATAATTCTATTTTAATTATTAAATAATTAATCATTTTAACAATTGGGTTCTATATAGCTTCGAAAATTTATGAGAATAGAGACTGATCATTTATTGCAAGAATATTAATATTTTTCTTCCTTTTTTGTCTTTTGCAATTTACAACAAAGCTTTCGCAATACGTAAAAGTATATCTAGCATTTGAAAGACTTCTTCTATTGATTATGTGTAGATAAAGTGATATCATATATTATTTTATGTAATTCAGAACTTCAATATATAAAAGATCACAATAAATCAGAGGGACAACTGAAAAATCTTGAAAAATAACATTCCCGAACAGTTTATAATATTACCAAATTAAAAAATTCCCGAAAAATATAATTCTCGAAGGTTTATATTCCCGAATCTAAACAATTAAAATTTTTTTAAATATAAATACCTATTATTTGTTAAAAATACAATAATCAAATATTTCTATTAAAAAAATACTTTTAATGTTTAAAGTTTCTAAAATTATTGTTTCAATTTAAAATAACAATAATTGAAAAAGATATTTTTTTGGATGGAAATTTTGTTCAAGTATTGTTATTTTAAATTCAAACAATAATTTTAGAAACTTTAAACATTGAAAATATTTGTTTGTTATAAAAATATTTGATTATTGTATTTTTAATCAAATAAATAATATTTATAAACAAAATTTTCAATTGTTGAAATTCGGGAATTTTAAAATTCGACAATTTTCCTAGGGGAATGGTCAAATTCGGTAATATTATAAACTGTGGGTAATTTTATTATTCGGGAATTTTTCAATTCGGTAATATTATGGAGCGACTGAAAAATCCCGAAAAATAAAATTCCGGACACTGTAAAATTGACAAACTAGGAAAATTCCCGAATAATAAGATTTTAAAAATTATAAAATTGCCGGAATATAAAAGTCCCGAATTGGTAAATTCTTGAATAATAAAATTCCCGAACAGTTTATAATATTACCGAATTGGAAAATTGCCGAATAATAACATTCCCGACAGAAAATTGCCGAATTATAAAATATCTGAACTAGAAAATTCCCGAGTTAAAACAATTAAAAAATATATTTTTTGTTAAATATTATTTATTTATTAAAAATAAAATAATCGAATATTTTTATTTACGAAGTGTCTCGTCTTCCCGAAATTCGGGACAAGTAGTCAAATATTTTGCATAGGCTTATCTAGTCGTCCCAATTTTTCGGGACTAATAGACACAGCCTTTCATTTAAGAATTTTGTTTTAATGTTTAGAGGTTTTTTAAATTATTGTTTGAATTTAAAATAACAATATTTCAAAAAAATATATTCCTGGATGAAAAATTTTGTTTGAAAATTTGCATAGTATTTAAAAAAATTACAAAAAACGTTCTGAAAAAATGATATATATATATATTTTTTAAAGTTTAAAATAAATTTTGAGATACATCAGTGCAGAATTGAATTCTGCCAAGTTTGTTTGAAACATTTCAATAGGTTTGGAGAAAAATTGGGGAGAATTTTTTTTCGTTTGAGGCGCACGTGTTTTCAAATTTATTTTTTATACAATTTTTATAAAATTATTGTTACTTTAAATTCAAACAATAATGTTTAAAAATACTTTGAACATTAAAAAAATTCTTTGATACAAATATTTTATTCTTACACTTTTAATAAAAAAAATAATATTTATAAAAAATTGTAAGTATTTTAATTCGGGAATTTTTAAATTCGGTAATATTATAAACTGTTGAGAATTTTATTATTCTGGAATTTTTCAATTCGGCAATATTATCAACTTTTCGGGAATTTTCTAATTCAGGATTTTTATATTTCGGTAATTTTTTTATTTCGGGAATTTTATTATTGCGGAATTTTTCAATTCGGGAATTTTATTTTTCGAGATTTTTCAGTCGTCCCTATAAACTGTTCGGGAATTTTCCAATTCATGAATTTTATTATTCGGGAATTTTATAATTAGGGAATTTCCCAATTCCGGAGTTTTATATTTCGGGATTTTTGCAATCGTCCCAAATCAGAGAGAAAAAAAAATAAATCGTGAAGTGTGATAAAGATGGTTTTTTATTTTAAATTAGGATACGGAAGAGTGATTTTGGCCCTGATATCATTCTACTTTATGCCAACCAATCACGTGATAGCAATTTGCTGTTATGTTACAAGTGCACTTTTGGATGCATTTGATGGCCACGCAGCAAGATATTTCAACCAAAGTACCAAATTCGGGGCAATTTTGGATCAGTTGACCGATCGAGTGGGCACAATGTGTCTTATGGCCAACTTGAGCCATTTTTATCCAGACTACAGTTTTTGGTTTCAACTCAGTATGACCATCGACATTGCTTGCCATTGGATATATTTACACACGTAAGATTTAAAAAATATATTTAAAATTTATATATATATATATATATATATATATATAAATAATTTAAATTTTCGTATTAAAATAGAATATAAAATGATCTTGGTATCCATTTTAATAGAGGAAAAAGAATTCCGTTTTTTTTTCGACTCGAAAAAATTTTTCAAGGTCATTGAAATTTAAAAATTGGAACGCTTAAAACTGCAAATTTTTCAGTTGAAGTAATCAAAACTGAACTGTGAATTAAAGAATTCAAAGCTGAACTCTTTTGAGATGTAAACTTTTAAAATTGAAGCTTAAACTTTTTTAATTCAGTAATTTTTCATTTAAACGCTCAATAATTTACACGTGTCAAAGAAAATTAAAGCTTTTGGCACTTTCCAATTCAAAAATTTGAAACTAAATACCGTTGAGCTGTAAAATTTTTTGTTTTAAACTTTCATAAATTGAACAGTTCAAAAATTTCGACTTAAAAAATATAAATCCAAGCTATTATTTTCAGTGCTTTAAATTTGAAACAAATCCTCTTTGAACACACATGATTAAAAATGTTAAAAATAAAAAATTTGCCTCTTTCAATTCAGAAAAAAATTGGATATAAGAAATTCTTCCCTCAAACTCAATAAAATAGTTAAAAATAAAAAATTACCCTCTTCCAATTCAGAATAAAAATTTAACAAATTCCCTTTTTAAATTGAGAAAAAATTTGAAATAAGAAATTCTTCCCTTAAACCCAATGAAATTGTTTAAAAAAATGACCTCTTTTAATTTATATAAAATAAGTAACCAAAATTTCATCCCTTCCAACTCAATAAAAATGTTCAAAAAAAGTTTCTTCCAATTAAAAAAAAAATGAAAACTAAAATTTCCTCCCTTCTAAATCCATACAAATGTGAAAAATAAAAAACTATCCTTCTTCCAAATCAAAAAAAATTGAAAATCAAAATTTCCTCTTTTCCAACTCGAAAAAAATCTTAAAAATATAAAATGTCCCTCGGCCAATTCAGCAAAAATTAAAAACTAAAATTTCCCCGTCTTCAACTCAATGAAAATGTAATAAACAAAAAAGTTCCTGTTCCAATTCGGAAAAAAATTCAAAACCAACATTTCTTCCCTTTCTTTCAACATTAGAATGGTGAAATTCAAAAGTTTTTTTATACATAAATCCTTTCAAGTTGAATTATTTTAATTTTAAGTCGTTTCAAATAAATAATTGTTCAGTTGTTATTTATACATAAAAATGCAATACTTTCACTTACAAATTCTAAATTTAAAACATCGGACAATTAAAATTGTAAAGTTAAAAGTTTAATTTTAGCACTGAAATTTTAACGATTCAAGCCTTTCTATTTTAAATAATACAGTTTCAAATTGTTTAGGTTTGAAAATTTGATTTATAATTGCTCATTTTAAATGAACAGTCAAATATTGCTAAATATTGAATAATTGTTCTACTTTTAATTAAATTTTTTCAAATGGAATGACTTAAAAATGGAATATTTTAGCCTGAAACAATATTTTAATAGGACTTCAAATTGAATAAAAGCGTATTATGAATCTATTAATTTTGTACATTTTTTAAGTTTTAAAAATCAATTTTAAATTTGTTTTAAAAATAATTAATTAATTGATATTTACAGTTGATCAACTTGAAACGTTTTTTGTCCAAAATGTTCAAATTCAAACGCATTTAATTTTTAATTATTTATGTCTTAAAATTCTTTAAATTAAAAATGAAGATCTAAAATGGAAACTTTTTGAAGTAAAAGATTTTAGAATTACGCCTTTGTAAACTGAATGATGTAATAATTGGAAAAGTTAACAATTGAACTGAACATTAAAAAAAATGAAATCGAACTTATTTCAAGTTGCATTATATCATGTGATATGAAATTGATGATATTTCGAGTGATTGAATAGATTTTTCTTCTAAAAATTTGTAAAATTCGGGGTCAAAAAATAAATTGGCTTTAAAACTGAAGCTTTATAATTGCAATTCCCAGAATTTTGAGAATACTACAATTAGCACATTTTAAAAATAGAAAATTTTGATTTTTCCTTTAAAAAAAACTATTTGCAATTTATACATAAGTACATGTTACTACTCTGGTAGTATTTCTGGCTTTTTATAGATTTAATTTTAATTCTTTGTTTGGTTTATTACCTTACAGATCGCTGCTACAAGGAAAAACAAGTCACAAATTTATCGACATGTCCGAAAATCCGATAATGAGCGTTTACTATACCAATCGAACTGTGTTGTTCATCATGTGCTCTGGGAATGAAGCATTTTATGCTGCTCTTTACCTTTTGCATTTTACCGAAGGACCCATTTGTAAGTATAAACAATTTCTGAATAATATTTTTTTTGCAAAAAATTAATTAAAAATAAAAATAATAAGTAGTAGGATTGAGAATCCGATTAGGAAGAATCAAATCAATCAACTTTTAATACCTTCAATTCGGAAATTGCTAAATTTTTGCAGATTTTAATTCACTCGAATTGGATAATTCTGAATTTTAAATCTAATAGAATTATTATCAGAATTTCGATACTTTTTGTAAAAATTCCAAATCTGAGAGCATTTAAATTTTAGTTCTTAGAATTTAAAGCTTTCGAATTAAATTTAATTCCGATTTAATAAAAGTGGCATTTTGGAAATTTTAGATTTTATTGATTGAACTTTCGCAATCTACATTTTGAAAACGTCCATTTTTAGAGGCTTTTAATTTTTTTTTAAATAAAAATATAAAAGATCTTAAAATTAGAGGCTTTCAATTTGAAACTGTTTCAATTTTAAGCCTTTACGAGTTGAACAACATTTTTGTTTAAAAGCATACGAATTTCGAAGATTTGCAATTTCAGTTGTTCCAATTTTTCAGCTTTTAATTTGAAAAAACTTTAAATTTTGGCGTTTTTTAATTTGAGATTATTTTGAATTCTATAAATGTTTGAATTGAAATCGTTCCAATTTGGATGCTTTGAAATGAGAAAATTTTAAAACTTTCAAATTTTTTAAGTCTTTCAATTGTCACATTTTCATCCTATAAATTTAGAAGATTTAGAAAATTGCAAACTTACGACAAAACCTGGTCTTTCAAATTAAAATTCTTCAAGTTTAAATGCTTTCAAGTCTGTTAGCTTTTAAGATAGTTGTTAGAAAAATAAGATCTATGAAAAACATAGTTTTTCCATGATTTTAAGAATCAAACTAATATTACTGATGACATAATTTAATATAAAAAACATTATTTTGAATGCAACATTTTTAAAATTACAAAAAAAAACATTTATTTTAACCATTTTTTTGCAACTGAAAAATTGTTGAATTTTAATAAATGGTGGCTACTTTATTCAAGGAAAACTTTCTCTAAACTGATAAACTTTCCACTTTTAAAAGTTAATTTTTCTATGAACGAAATGGTTCAAACAATTTTTTTAAAAGAAAATTCAACCATTTTTTTAAATTGATAAGAAGCGACATTAAGAAAAAAATCATTTACAAAACCTATTATTAAAATAATTATTTTTCGCAAGTTTTAAAAACTGTTTTCATAACAAAATCATATTTTTTCATAAGGCATGACTGATATTTCAATTCTTCAAATCATTCAGAAGCCTTCGGAGCTGATGAAATTTTAATTTGAAACTATTCAAAATAAATCGCTTCAAAATATGAATCGTTCAAAATTTAAAAACGTTTGCATTTGAAATCTGTATACTAATATTGAAACTTTAACCGTTAACCCATAAATTATAATATTTGATGTTACTTATTTTTTGTTTACATCGTCTTATATCAATATTTAAATATTGACATAAGAACATGTAAACAAAAAAGATCTAACATCAAATATAATTATTTATAACAACATGTTTAACACTATATCATCAATAATACAAAGTTTGCCCGTAAAAATAAAAAATCTCTTATCAATAGTTAGAAAAAATAGCAAAATAGCTTTGAAACCTTCGAAGTTACAATTTGAAATTATTCAAATTGAAAAGCTGTTAACATTCTGAGCGATTAATATTTTTAAAATTTCAAATTCGAACAAAATATGATCAAATCCTTAATGTTTTTACAGATTAAATTTTAATCTCCTAAAATTTGAACTTTTTTGAATTTGAAAACAATTTCAAATCCTTTAAACTAACCAAACAAATTATTTTTGTTTCAGTGGTCGGTATCAGTTTGTTCAGAGCAATTTGCATCATCGCTGCTCCCATCGCCCTGGTCAAAACAATCCTCTCTTTAATTCATGGATACGTGGCCTGCAGAAATCTTGCAATAATCGACGTGAAAGAACGGGAACAGCTAAGAAAAGTCAAATAAATTCCAAAATAATCACAAGAAAGATCCTAAAAAAACTAGTCAGCATGAATGTGATGAACTAAAACAGATCTTCCCATCCTCTACAACAAATAGAATAGTTTCATCTTCCAAAAACATAGGGCTTCGAGATTACAAAAAGTCTGATAAAGCGTCTGACAACTTGATCTAAAACTACACAAAAAGAAAATTTAATCGACATTTTCAAATGAAAAATGTCACATTAAAACATGCAACAATGGGAAATGAACATTTTAATTGAAGATTGTTTTTCTGACCCCACAAGGTATATTAATCTCGATTGCTCGGGTCATCTATTTTTGGATTATGATAAAGATTATATTTTTCAAACCTACGATTCAATCTAACTATAAGAAAATTTGATGTGCCGATAATTCGACAAAGAGAAATTGTAAATCGTAAATGTGTGTACAAGATTCCGGTAGATCAATGTAATTTCATTCCGTGAAGATTTGTACCAATGAGTACAAAATTACAAACTTATTATATTTACTTAATTTTATTTCATTTTTTTTCTATTTCTCGAAAATATTAGAGTTTTGAGTTAGACCCGTGTATTTTTTTATTTGTTATCTGTATGTAAAGAGCATTTCTTAATTTTAGAAATACATCATAACTCTGTCGTACCTGTAATAAAAATCATGATTGATGTAGAAGGTTTCCTTCGTGTTTATGGATATAAATGATTGAGGAATTAATTTTTGAATAAAGAAACTCGTTGTGAATTCCAAAAGAAATTGATTACTAATCTGTTCATTCTGGTCACCAAACTTTAGGAATTTAATTTTTTTATCCTACAAGTAAAGAAATGTTTTTGAAGTTAGATTCTTTTGATTTCGAAATACTAAAATTTGAAATTCAAAACTTTATAAATTTAACTACGAAGTTCCTGAAAATTAAAAGAACCAAGAATCTAATGATAAAATTTGGACAATTGTTGAATGAGCACCGAAAAGTTGGTAGATTTTTTATAAATATTTTTGGATTGTGATTTCAAAAAGATACAATTAAAAAGAGAGAAAAAGAAGGAAGGGGAAATGAAAGTTGCCTTCTTTTTTTTTAATTTGAATATTTTTCGCGAAAATAGGAGAACACTAGGGGAATAAATTCATTTAAATGTTAAAAATGTTAAATTTTTTAGAAAACAGTTGATTTTTCAACTCGAAAAAATTAATTTTAACCAAACAGCTGCATTTTCAGCACAGAAATTAATTTGAGATAAAACAGTTGCATTTTCAACAGAGTGTTCGACTTTTTAAACAAAAAAGATTAAGATTCAAGCAAAAGCAGTTACATTTTTAACCAAATATTTTAATGTTCAAGCCAAAAGACGACTTTTTTAAGACAGTTGAATTTTTAACCAAGGAAGATTAATTTTCAACTAAGAACTTTTTTAACATAAAAAAAAGAATGTTCAATCCAAAAGGACGAAATTTTAAGAAAACAGTTGAATTTTCGACCAAAAAAGATGACTTTTTAACAAATAGTTGAATTTTCAACATACATAGAAACATTTTTGAAAGAAAATAATTAATAATCAACCAAACAGTTGAACTTGAACCAAATAGTTGAATTTTCAACCAAGTGGTCGAATTTTCAATACAAAAGGACCAATTTTCTATCCAAAAGCGAATTTCAACAAAACATTTACATTTTCTACCAAATTTCAAAAAAACAAAGATAAATTTTCAACCAAAAATAAAATAGTTGATATTTTAATTAAAACAGATGAAGTCTAAATGAAAAATGAAATAGTTGATATTTCAACCAAAAAAGATTTTTATTTTAAATCAAAAACAGTTTGATATAATAAAACAGACAAATTTTCAATAAAATTGTTGAATCTTCAACCAAAATAGATTATTTTTTTAACTAAAAAGTTGCAGTTTTAATCAAAAAAGGTAATGTTTCTACCACAAAAGATGAATTTTCAAACCAAAGAGACAAATTTTTTACAAAAGAGCTGAATTTTCAATCATGAAAGATTTTTCAGTCAAGAGGGAAAAGAATATTCTACCAAAATAATATAAGTTTCAAGTCAAAAAGTCCAATTTTCTACAAAACAGTTGACTTTTCAACGAATGATATTAATTTTCCACAAAAAAAGACAAAGTTTTAACCCTAAATGGAATAGTTAAATTTTCAGTTACAAAAATGAATTTACAAAAAAAATTGATTTTCAATAAAATGAGTTTAATTTTGAACCAAAAAAGACGACTTTTCAATGAAAAGTGCAACAGTTGATATTTCAAACAAAAAAGATTTTAATTTTAAATAAAAAAAAGTTGAAGTCATCCAAAAAAGTTGAATTTTCAACAAAATAGTTGATTTTTCAATCAAAAATGATTCTTCAGTCACAAAACGAAAAAAAATTTCAGGCAAATTGTGAAATTTTCAAAAAAATAGTCAAATTCTGAATAAAAAAAGAAGACTTTTTAACGAAATTGTTGAATATTCAACAAATAATTAAAGTTTTAACCAAATAATTAAATTTTCAAACAATCAATATAATTGTTAACCAAAAAAGATGAATTGTCAACTAAAAATATGACAAGAGTTCTCAACCAAAAAGAATGAATAAACAATATAATTAATACAAATAAATTTTCAACAAAGTAGTTCAATTTTCAACCAGGTAGCTGAATTTTGAACCAAGAAAAGGACGAATTATCAATAAAATACATTAATTTTCAACCAAAAAAGGAATAGTAAAATTTTCAGTTAAAAAAATTAATTCTCAACCAAAAATTAAAAGAATTTTCAATAAAATAGTTCGACTTTCAACAAAGTGGTTGAATGTTGAACCAAAAAAGATGGACTCTATGAAAAACTTGATAGTAAAAAAATTATAAACTAAAATCGACCAATTTTTAGCCCAAATTTTCAACAAAATAGTTAAACCTTCAACCAATAAAATGAATTTTTAACAAAGTAAATGAATGTTCAACAAAATAATTGAACTTTCAACTAAAAACGATCAATTTTTAACCAAAAATGAAACAAATTTTCAACAAAATAGTTCGATTTTCAACTAAGTGGTGGAATTTTTACCCAAAACGATGAATTCTCGATGAAAAATTAATTGGTAAAAAATTATAAATTCAAAGCGACCAATTTTGAACCAGAAATGGAATAGTTACATTTTCAGTAAAGAAATTTAATTTTCAACAAAACAGGTAAAAATTTAACTAATAAAATGAAATTTTAACAAAGTAGTTTAGTTTTCAACAAAATAATTGAATTTTCAACTAAGAACGATCAATTTACAACCAAAAATGGATTAGTTAAATTTTCAGTTAAAAAAAATTAATTTTCAACCAAAAATGGAACGAATTTTCAACAAAATAGTTCGACTTTCAACTAAATGGTTGAATTTTTAACCAAACAAGATGAATTCTCGATTAAACATTTAATAGTAAAAAAATTACAAACTAAAAACGACCAATTTTCAGCCCAAAAGTATAAAAGTCGACTTTTCAATTTTAAAAAATCCACTTCGAACCAGAAATAGTTGGATTTTCTTATCGGGTTCTATTAATCTAGTTCACATTTATGAAAAAAGGTGAAGTTTCTTCAAAACATTGGAAGAAAGAGGAATTATTTTAAAAAGGGGAAAAGAGGGGAATAGGGAAATGAGTGTAACATCTATAAGACTGTTTTGTTCCAATTTGATCCTCAGATTCTTGATTTTTTTTTCTATTTCGAAGAATTTCATAGTTAAATTTGAGTTTTAGGTGTTAATGAGGAATTTAAATTTCGATTCACTCTGAATTTAATTTCTCAAATTTCAAACTTCAAATTTCCCATTTTACGGAAAAGCGATGCAAACAATAAAACATCGAAAAGACAAAGAGAAAAGCGGATGAAATTTGGAAACTCACTCGTTCTTTATTCCCGGTTAAAAATAATTTTTTGGGAAATAAGTCTTGAGAGGGTTAAGACCCTCTTCAAGACTCGAATGAATTCTTTGTTTATTTATAGATTTGGCAATAACAACAGAGCCTAGATCTCTTTTTTCATTATCCCGAATGGAATCAAATATATCATCTGTCAGCTGATAACTCACATAAAAAAATTAGAACCGTGTCGCGAAAAGTGCATACGATGGACACGTAATTACATAAAATTACGAACAAAGTCAAAGTGCCACGTGACGTGAGTGTTAAAAAAACAGAATTATCTGTCCTGCACTACAAAGACCACAACCAGCAAAAATGACAATTTCAAATCCAAAAATCTAAAAAAATGCGACATAAACTCAAAAAATAAAAATACTCCAATACTCATTTTTTTCAGGAAGATCGGCTTGCCAAAAATCGAAAACAATGTGAAAAAGGGGTAACAATTTTCCTGGACTTTTCATTTTCTTTTCTAGAGTATCTAATCTGGGTGTAACTTGACTTGGGGAAATGATTAAAATCGAGTCAATCGAGTTTCGATTGGAACAACACGTGGAGAAATTTTTATTCTTTGTAAAATTCGAGCGTAGTTCGGAGAATTAAGTGTTGAAAAACTAACCTCAAAACAAGTTTTTTTCCTCTGCCGTCATGTCCAGTCATGTTTAGGCGCCATATTAACAATTAACACTTCAAACAATCGCGCACGTTGACAAAAGTTGAGGAAGACGAGTTTAAAGGGTTGAAAGGCAGAAAACTCGAATTTTGCGAAATAATACAAAATGTCTCGCAAATCGCGACGGCCGTTAAACCGCCGATGGTTTCTGAGTTTTTGGGGATGAAAAATGGGGTTAAATAACGATTGAGGGTTTAAATGATTATAAAAACACTTTGAGAATCAAAGAAAGAGGATGAAACACGACCGGCATCGTCGAAATGGACAAGAAAAATGAAGATGGCGCTGTGATTTCGAAATGACGTCACCTGGAAAAATGGCGTTTGGTATTTGAATGTTTACGTTTCGAGAAATAGATAAAATTGGAGCAAACTTTGAACTCTGGCGTGGAACATTTCCAGTGGAACCTTTCGAGTTTTAAATTATTTGGTGATTCATTCTCGATTCGTTTTTTACTGACCTGCGACAAAAGGTACCCAGAATTCAACGGGGTCGCGGTTCGAAATTTAAAAAGGAACGGAAAAAATGTGAATATGTATATAACTGATTTTTTTAATGGTTTGAGAAATTAAAATTTAAAGTTTTTCTTATAGTAATTTACAATTCATTTATTAAAATAGAACATGCCGGTTCATAAAGTATTTTTTATTTTTATAACGAAATTAAAAGATGATTTAAAAGTTATAAGAGAAATTGAATAGAACTTTCTGTTGAAAAAGGAACGTCTTGCAACGGACGATTTTAATTTGAAATAAACAAAAGTGGAACTATTTTGAATTTTGAACTTTTTAAATTGAACTTAACTGATTTTTTTTCAGAAAGTTTCAATTCAAATGCTTTTATAAATTATTATTTTATAAATATAAATTGAACAGTTCAAAGATTTCTGGTTAAAAAATATAAGTCCAAATTATCATTTTAAATGCTCTAAATTAAAAGCAATCCTTCCTTTCCACTAACATTAATAAAAAATGTCCCTCTTTAAATAAAAACTCAATAAAAATGATAAAAACAAAAATGGGCTTTTTTGAACTTGAAAAAAAAATTTTAACCAAAATTTTCTCCTTTCCAACTCGATAAAAATCTTTAAAACAACAAAAATTGAAATTTTCTCCCTTCAAACTCAATTAAAATGTTAACAATGAACAGTTTGCCTCTTTAAATTCAGAAAAAATTGAAACTAAAAAATTCTTTTCCTCAAATCAATAAAAAAAATTTTAAACAAATGGGCTCTTCCGATTCAGAAAAAAATAACCAAAATTTACTCCCTTCCAATTCGATAATAAATGTTAAAAATAAAAAATTACTCTCTCCAATTCAGAAAAAAGATTGAAAATAAAAAGCTCCCCTCTTTAACTCAATAAAAACGCTAAAAAGAAAACATGGCCTCGTCCAATTCAGAAAAAAAATTTCCGCTCTTTTAACTTAATAAAAATGTTAAAAATAAACAATTGTCCTCTTTCAATTCGGAAAAAAATTGAAACTAAAAAATTCTTTCCCTCAACTCAATAAACGTATTTTTAAACAAATGGGCTCTTCCAATTAGGAAAAAAAACTCCCTTCCAACTCGATCATCACAATAAAAACGCTAAAAAGAAAACATGGCCTCGTCCAATTCAGAAAAAAAAATTTCCGCTCTTTTAACTTAATAAAAATGTTAAAAATAAACAATTTTCCTCTTTCAATTCGGGGGGAAAAAAAAAAACAATTCTTCCCTTAAACTCATTAAAAATATTTTTAAACAAATGGGCTATTCCAATTTAAAAATAATTACTCCCTTCCAACTCGATAATAAATGTTAAAAATAAAAAATTACCCTCTTCCAAATCAGAAAAAAGATTGAAAATAAAAAGCTCCTCCGTTTAACTCAATAAAACTGCTGAAAAGAAAACATAGCTTCGTCCAATTCAGAAAAAAATAAACCAAATTTCCTCTCTCTTCAAACTTATTAAAAATGTTAAAAATAAACAATTTGCCTCTTTCAATTTAAAAAAAAAATCTTCCCTTATACTCAACAGAAATGTTTTTTTTTTTAAATAGCCTCTTCAAATTCAGAAAAAAAAATAAAGAACGAAAATTTCATCCCTTCCAACTTAATGAAAATGATGAAAACAAAAACGGGCCTCATGCCATTAAAAAAAAATGGAAACTAAAATTTACTCCCTTCCAACTCGATGAAAAATGTTTAAAAAAAATTACACTCTTCCAAATCAGAAAAAAGATAGAAAATAAAAGGCTCCCCCCTTCAACTCAATAAAAACGCTAAAAAGAAAACATGGCCTCGTCCAATTCAGAAAAAAATAAACAAAATTTCCGCTCTTTTAACTTAATAAAAATGTTAAAAATAAACAATTTGCCTCTTTCAATTCGGAAAAAAAATAAATTCTTCCCTTAAACTCATCAGAAATATTTTTAAACAAATCGGCTCTTCCAATTAGGAAAAAAATTACTTCCTTCCAACTCGATAATAAATGTTAAAAATAAAAAATTGCTTTTTTCCAATTCAGAAAAAAGATTGAAAATAAAAAGCTCCCCCCCTTTAACTCATTAAAAACGCTGAAAAGAAAACATGGCTTCGCCCAATTCAGAAAAAATAAACTAAATTTGCTCTCTTCTAACTTAATAAAACTGTTAAAAATAAACAATTTGCCTCTTTTAATTCCGAAAAAAAATTCTTCCGTTAAACTCAATAAAAATGTTAAAAAAAATTGGCTTCTTCAAATTTAGAAAAAACATGACGAACCAAAATTTCATCTCTTCCAACTTAATAAAAATGATAAAAAACAAAAATGCTCTTCCAATTCAGAAAAAATTGAAAGCCAAAATTTCCTCCCTTGCAACACACTAAGAATGTTAAAAATAAAAAATCTCTCTCTTTCAATTCAGAATGATATTGAAAATAATCTCCTCTCAAACTCAACAGAGATGTTTAAAAAATTGGCTTCTTCAAATTCAGAAAAAACACAAAGAACCAAAATTTCATCACTTCCAACTTAATAAAAATGATAAAAACAAAAATGGGCCTCTTCCAATTAAAAAAAAAATTGAAAACCAAAATTTCCTCCCTTTCGACTAAATAAAAATGTTAAAAATCAACATTTTTCCTCTTTAAATTCAGAAAAAACTGAAACTAAAAAATTCTTTCCCTCAACTCAATAAAAATATTTTTAAACAAATGGGCTCTTTCAATTAGGAAAAAAATTACTCCCTTCCAACTCAATGAAAATGTAAAAAATAAAAAAATTTCCTTTTTCCAATTCAGAAAAAAGATGGAAAATAAAAAGCTCCCCCCTTTAACTCAATAAAAACGCTGAAAAGAAAACATGGCTTCGCCCAATTCAGAAAAATTTAACTAAATTTCCTCTCTTCTAACTTAATAAAAATGTTTAAAATAAACAATTTGCCTCTTTTAATTCAGAAAAAAAATTCTTCCCTTAAACTCAATAAAAATGTTTAAAAAAATTGGCTTCTTCAAATTCAGAAAAAACATAAAGAACCAAAATTTCATCATTTCTAACTTAATAAGAATGATAAAAACAAAAATGGGCCTCTTCCAATTAAAAACAATTGAAATCCAAAATTTCCTCCCTTTCGACTAAACTAAAATGTTAAAAATCAACAATTTGCCTCTTTAAATTCAGAAAAAAATTGAAACTAAAAAATTCTTTCCCTCAACTCAATAAAAGTATTTTTAAACAAATGGGCTCTTCCAATTAGGAAAAAAATTACTCCCTTCCAAATCGATAATAAATGTTAAAAATAAAAAATTACTCTCTTCAATTCAGAAAAAAGATTGAAAATAAAAAGCTCCCCCCTTCAAGTCAATAAAAACGCTAAAAAGAAAACATGGCCTCGTCCAATTCAGAAAAAAAGAAACAAAATTGCCACTCTTTTAACTTATTAAAAATGTTAAAAATAAACAATTTTCCTCTTTCAACTCGGAAAAAAATAAATTCTTCCCTTACATTCAACAGAAATGTTTTTTTAAAAATTGCCTCTTAAAATTCTGAAAAAAAATAAAGAACCAAAAATTCATCCCTTCCAACTTAATAAAAATGATGAAAACGAAAATAGGCCTCTTGCAATTACAAAAAATTAAAACCAAAATTGACTCCCTTCCAACTCGATAAAAAATATTAAAAATAAAAAATTACCCTTTTCCAAATCAAAAAAAAGATTGAAAATAAAAAGCTCCCCCCTTCATCACAATAAAAACGCTAAAAATAAAACATGGCCTTGTCCAATTCAGAAAAAAATAAACAAAATTTCCACTCTTTTAACTTAATAAAAATGTTGAAAATAAACAATTTGCCTCTTTCAACTCGGAAAAAAAATATTTAAAAAATTCATCCCTTAAACTCCATAAAAATGTTTTAAAAAAATGACCTCTTCAAATTCAGAAAAAAAAAATAAAGAACCCAAATTTCATCCCTTCCAACTTAATAAAAATGATGAAAACAAAAATGGGCCTCTTGCAATTAAAAAAACGAAAACCAAAATGTATTCCCTTCCAACTCGATAAAAAATGTTAAAAATAAACAATTTGCCTTTTTTCATTCAGAAAAAAAATTGAGAATAAAAAATACTTTGCTTAAACTCAATAAAAATATTTTTAAAGAAATGGGCTCTTCCAATTCAAAAAAAAAATTGATAGCCAAAATATCATCTCTTCGAACTCAATTAAAATGTTAAAAATAAAAAATTTCCCTCTTCCAATTCAGAAAAATTCAAAACCTAAATTTCCTCCTTTCCAACTCACTAAAAATGTTAAAAATAAAAAATCTCCCTCGTTCAATTCAGAACGATATTGAAAATAAAAAATTCTTCCCTCAAACTCAACAGAAATGTTTAAAAAAATGGCCTATTCAAATTCAGAGAAAAATATATAACCAAAACTTCATTCCAATTCAATAAAAATTACAAAAACAAAAATGGGCCTCTTCCAATTAAAAAAAAAATTGAAACCCAAAATTTCTTCCCTTCCAACTCGACACAAATCTTTAAAAAAAAATATGTCCCTCCTTCAATTCAGAGAAACTAGACAATTGAAATTTCCTCCCTTCCAACCGAATTAAAATGTTAAAAATAAAAAACTTCCCTGTTCCAAATCAGAATAAAATTGAAAATAAAAATGTCCTCCCTTCTAAATCAATAAGAACGATCAAAGTTCCCTTCTTCCAATTCAGAATAAAATTGAAAATAAAAAATTCTTCCTTTAAACTCAATAAAAATCTTAAAAATAAAAAATGTGCCTCTTCAAATTAAAAAAAAAATTAAAAACCAAATATTGAAAATAAAAGTTCCCCCTTCAACTCAATAAAAATAATAAAAAGAAAAAATGTCCCTCTTCCAATTCAGAAAAAATTGAAAACCAAAATTTCGTCCCGTCCAACTCTATAAAAATGTTTAAAATTTCCCTCTCCCAATTCAGAAAAAATCAAAATTTCATCCCTACCAACTCAATTAAAATGTTAGAAATAAAAAATTACCCTCTTAAAGTTCAGAAAATAGTTTGAAAAAAAATTTTTCCTTCTTCAACTCAATAAAAATGATAAAAATAAAAAATGTCCCTCTTCCAATTAAAATAAATTGAAAACAAATTTTTCCTCCCTTCCAACTCAATAAAAATGTTAAAAATAAAAACATTTCCTTCTTCCAATTCAGAAAAAAGATTGAAAATAAAAAGCTCCCCCCTTCAACTTAATAAAAACGCTAAAAAGAAAACATGGCTTTGTCCAATTCAGAAAAAAATAAACCACATTTCCTCTCTTCTAACTTAATAAAACTATTAAAAATAAACAATTTGTCTCTTTTAATTCAGAAAAAAAATTCTTCCGTTAAACTCACTAAAAATATTTTTAAAAATTGGCTTCTTCAAATTCAGAGGAAACATAATCAAAATTTCATCTCTTCCAGCTCAATAAAAATGATAAAAAGAAAAAAATGTCCCTCTTCCAATTCAGAAAAAATGGAAAACCAAAATTTCCTCCATTCCAACTCAATAAAAATGTTAAAAATAAAAAACTCTGAATCTAACGGTTCAAGGCTTTCTATTTCAAACAATTCAGTTGCAAATAGTTTACTTTTGAATACTTAATTGATAATTGCTCATTTTAAATGAACAGTCAAATATTGCTAAATATTTAAAAATTGTTCTGTCTTTCAATTAAAATTTTTCAAATTGAATGGGTTAAAAATGGAATATTTGAGACTGACCAAATATGTGAAGAGGATTTGAAATTGAATAAAAGCATTTAATTATGAATCTGAAATTATTTTAAAATTGAAAATAGTTCACAATTGTTTAAAATCTGTAATTTTTTAAATTTTTGAACTGATTCAGAATCGTCTTGTAAAATCCATTATTGTTCAATTTTTAATACTCAAAGTACAATTCACATTTAGAAATCATTAATTTTTATTTTCAGTTTATCAACTTAAAAAGTATTTTATCAACAATTTTCAAATTCAAACGCTTTTAATTTTTAATTATTTAAGTCTGCAAACTGCATTTTAAAATTCTTTTAATTGAAAATTTACGCCTAAAAATTAAGACATAAAATGGACTATTTTTGAAGTAAAATAAAGTAAAATAAAATACACTTTATTTTGCTCACAAAAAAAATCAAATTCAAAAAAGATTAGAATTTTCTTAAAAATATTCAAATTTATTTTTCAATTTTGCTCCTATTTTTAGGAAATACATATTTATTATTTAATTCAATAAATAAATCAAAATCGAATCCAAAAATAAAGCAACTCTACATGATACTCATTTTTCATTTTGTTCAATCTTTAATCTATAAAGTCTAAACTAAAAAAGCAAAAGTTCATTAAATAAACTTTACGAATTAAATCCTTTAAAAAATAAGAAATTAAACACGCCAAAAAATGGCAAAAACTTCACTGAGCAAAAAGTAAACTTTTAATTCTTGATTCTCCCTTCAAATCGCAATAACAAAAAATCCTTAGAAAATGTGCAAAAATAAAGAAATATTTTATGCAAAAACTGTGCTTTCGATAACAATATGAAGTAACGAAATAAAAAGGTATAAAACTCTATACATTCTTATAGATTTGAAGCAAGTAAAAAAATTAAAAAGAATCTGTTTCAGAACAGAAAAATAAAAAAGATTCTTTACATTTCGAGAAGGAGCTCGTGATTTCCGATTTGTAATTTTCGTCGACAGTGTGTAGACAATTAAATATATTTTATTATATATTCCTAAAAGTCGTGGGTGTTTTTACTCGCGATTTATCGCGATACTGTTGTCCTCAAAGTTCAAATCTGTCCTGCAAGGATAAACTTGTTTCATATTTCCTTCCATATCTACAACTTTCACCTGCTCTACTATCAGTTTGTGAAATTCCTCGGAATCGCTCGAGTCTAGTGAACACCCTAGTCCCAGGGTTACGAGTTCCTTCAGGAATTGGTCCATTACTTGCCTGAAAAAATAAGGTTTTGAAATTTTTACTATGGGACCATCCATAAACTACCGTAAGTCGGGACTAACCGGGATACGCTGGGGAAACCGGGCCACTCATAATTTCATATTTTATAATTTTATTTTTCTGGTTCGAATTTTTCATTTAAAAAAATTAATATTAATGTTTTATATTCAATTTTATATTTATATAATATATATATATATGTTATAATTATATATATTCATATTATATTAATATTATTATTAATTTTTTAATTAAACTTTTCATTGGTTGAAATGTCGACTGTTATATGTTTCGTTCAGAATTAATCTTTTTTGGTTGAAAAATCGACTTCTTTCTTTAAAGCCACACTACTTTGTACACAACATTTTTTTTCCGTTGAAGATTCATCATTTGAAATGAAAATTCATCTCTTTTATTGAAAATGCAATATTTTTACTTGAAATATTAGAAATTTATCCAAGTTTCCATATAAATTTAATATTAGTACCTGCATTAATTTTATTTAAAAGAATTTATTCTTCTAAGTTCGTGCAAAAATGCAGGTTACAAAATCAAATATTTTGTTGAAAATTGATCTTTTTTAATTAAAAATACAACTATTTTGTTAAAAATTCCCCTTTTTGGTTGAAAATTCATTTTTTTAAAAAGATTCATCTCTGGTTGGAAAATTTTCTTTGATTATTAATTTAAAACTAATTTTTTTAATGGAAAATTTAAATTCCATTTTTGATTTAAAAATTCAACTATTTGGTTAAAAATTCATCTTTTTTAGTTGAAAATTCCACTATTTGGTTGAAAATTCATGTATTTTGTTAAAAATTTGTGTTTTTTAGTACTAAATTAAATTTCTTGGTCAAAAAACATCTTTTTGGTTCAAAATTCAACTATGCGGTTGAATGCTGAACTCTTTCTTCGAAAATTCTGTTTTCTTCTTGAAGACTCATAATTTTCGTTCAAAATTCATCTCTTTGGTTGAATTTGAGTGAAAATTTGACTATTCGATTTCTGGCTGAAAATTGATCTTTTTAATTGAAAATTCTTTTCAAGTTATAAATTCATGTATTTTATTGAAAGCAAATTCGTCTTTTTTGATAGAAAATTAATCTTCTTTGTTGAAAATTCAGGCTTTTTGGTTAAAAATGCAACTGTTTGGTTGAAAAATTATCTGTTGGTTAAAAATTCAACTATTTTGTTGAAAATTCGTCTTTTTTGATTGAAATATACTTTTCTTGATTTCAAATAAAAATACTTATTGGTTGAAATATCAATTATAACATGTTTCGTTGAGAAATCGTCTTTTTTAATTGAAAAATCAGTTACTTGGTTTCAAGTTGAACTACTTTGTAAACCATTTTTGTTGTTGTTGAAGATTCATCATTTTAATTGAAAATTCATCTCTTTTATTGAAAATGCAATATTTTTACTTGAAATATTAGAAATTTATCCAAGTTTCCATATAAATGTAATATTACTACCTGCATTAATTTTAAAGAATTTATTCTTCTATGTTCGTGAGAAAATGTCGGTTAAAAAATCAAATATTTTGTTGAAAATTGATTTTTTTTTTATTGAAAATTCAACTATTTTGTTCAAAATGCACCTTTTTTGGTTGAAAATTCAACTGCTTGGTTGACAGTTGAAGTACTTTGTTAAAAATTTATTTTTTAAAAAGATTAATCTCTGGTTGAAAATTCGTTTCATTATTAATTCAAAATTCATTTTTTAAATGGAAAATTTAAATTCCATTTTTTATTGGAAATTTATATTTTTTAGTTAAAAATTCAACTATTTGGTTAAAAATTTATCTTTTTTAGTCGAAAATTAAACTATTTGGTTGAAAATTCATGTATTTTGTTAAAAATTCGTCTTTTTTAGTACTAAATTAAACTTCTTGGTCCAAAAACATCTTTTTGGTTCAAAATTTAACTATGTGGTTGAATCTTGAACTCTTTTTTTGAAAATTCTTTTTTTTTTAAAAGACTCATAATTTTGGTTCAAAATTCATGTTTTTGGTTGAATTTGAGTGAAAATTTGACTTTTCGATTTCTGGCTGAAAATTTATATTTTTAATTGAAAATTCTTTTCAAGTTATAAATTCATGTATTTTATTGAAAGAAAATTCGTCTTTTTTTATAAAAAATTAATCTTCTTAGTTCAAAATTCAGGCTTTTTCCTTAAAAATGCAACTTTTTGGTTAAAAAATTATCTGTTTTGGTTAAAGATTCATCTATTTTGTTGAAAATTCGTCTTTTTTTATTGAATTCTACTTTTCTTAATCTCACATGAAAATACATATTGGTTGAAATATCAACTATTACATGTTTCATTAAGAAATAATCTTTTTTGGTTAAAAAATCAACTACTTGGTTTAAAGTTAAACTACTTTGTATTTTTTTTTTGTTGGGGATTCATCACTTTAGTTAAAAACTTATCTTTTTTATTCAAAATGTAATATTTTTACTTTATATATCAGGAATTTGTAAGCGCTTCTATTTGAATTAATTTTTAGTACCTGCCTTAATTTTATTTACAAAAATATATTCCTCTATTTTCGTGAATAGAATTTCGGTTAAAAATTCGAATATTTGGTTGAAAATTTAATTATTTTGATAATAATTCGTCGTTGTTGGTCAACCAATCATCTTCTTGGTTCAAAATTTAACTATTTTGTTGAAAATTTGTCTTTTTTGCGTTAAAATTCAACTGCTTCGTTGAAAGTTGAACTATTTTGATAAAAATTAATTTTTATATCACCTCTTTGGTAGAAAATTGAGTATTTCAACGGAAAATTTAATTATTCCATTTTTGCTTTGATTTTTTTTTTTTTTTTAGTTAAAAATTCAACTATTCAGTTGAAAATTTATCTTCTTTAGTTAAAAAAACAAATATTTTGTTGAAAGTTCATGTATTTTTTTTAATTGATCCTTTTTGGTACTAAATTAATACATTCGGTCAAAAAATGGTTGAAAATTCGTTTGTTTGTTGTTAAAAATTAATCCTTTTGATTGCAAATTCAGCCTTTATGGTCAAAAATGAAACTTTTTCGTTGAAAAATGATCTGTTTCGTTGAAAATTCATTTTTTGTTGTTGAAAAATCAACTGCTTGGTTTAAAGTTAAACTACTGGGTAAAAAATGTATTTTTTTGGTTGTAGAGGATTCATCATTTTAGTTAAAAATTCATTTTTTTCGGTGAACCAATTATGGTTGCAAATATATACTTTATAAGTTAAAAATTCAATTATTTCGCACAAAATTAAAGTATTTTATTAAAAAATCGTTTTTTTTTAGTAGAAAATTAATCTTGTTTGTCGAAAATACATCGTTTCGGTTGAAGATTCAACTATTTTCTTAAAAATTCGTCAGTTTTTGGTTCCATTGAACTGGTTAGAAATACTTTTTTTTTTTGTTAAAAATTAAATTTTTTAACTGAAAATTTAACGATTCCATTTTTGGTTGATAACGTATTTCTTTTAGTTCAAAATTGATGTATTTGGTAGAAAATTCATCTTTGTAGGTTAAAAATACAGCTATTTGTTAAAAAATCAGCCTTTTTTAAAACAAGTTTAATTACTTTTTTTCGAATATTTAACTATTATGTTAAAAAATTCAACTGTTTTATTGAAAATTTTATTATTTTGTTGAAAATTCAACTATTTTGTTAAAGTGGCCTTTTTTGTTCGAAAATTCAACTGTTTTGTTCAAAATTCGTCCCTTTGGATTGAAATTTTTTTTTCTATACAAGTTCAAATATTTTTTTGAAAATTCGTCTCTTTTGTTGTAAAGTTCAACTGTTTGGTTGTTAATGCAACAGTTTGATTAAAATTTAATTATTTTTGGTTGAAAATTCGCCTTTTTGTGTTAAAAATTCATCTCTTTTGGTAATAAATCTTTTTTGGATTAAAATTCAGCTATTTTCTTGAAAATGCAATATCTTTTGATTTAAAATCTTGGGAATTTAAAGAGTTTCATGTTGAATTCAATATGGCTCATTACTTATCTGCAAAAATAAAACAAAGTTGAAGATTCGTAATTTTAGTTGAAAATTCAACTATTTTGTTGAAAATTCCTTTTTTTTGGGGGTAAAATGTTCCACTGTTTTGTTGAAAATTCGACTGTTTTTGGTTAAATTTTAATCTCTGTTTAAAAATTCGACCATTTGTTTGAGAATGCATTTTTGTAGATTGAAAATTCAACTCTTTGCTTAAAAATTTAAATATTTCGTTCAATTTCCAATTAGTTTCTTCGAAAATTGAACTATTGTCCTTTTGGATTGAAAATTCACCTTTCCTGGTTGAAAATTATTATTATTATTATTGTCTTCGAAAAAATCTGCCTTTTTGGCTTGAAAATTAAACTATTAGGTTAAAAGTTGAACTATTTTGTTGACTATTCATCTTGTACTTAAAAGTTTAATTGTTTGTTTGTTAATACAATTCTTTGGTTAAAAATTAACTTTCTTTCGTTGAAATTGATCTTTTTCGGTAAAAAATTAATCTTTTTTGGTTAAAAATTCAAGTATATTGTTGAAAATGCAATATATTTCAACCTGAAATACTAAGAATTAAAAGCGTTTCATACTGAATTGAACATGGTGTCAACAATAAATCTTGATTCATTTGAATGCTTAATAAAAAATACTCTACCTGCAAATTTGCTGTGAAGTCGCGCTCGTGACTTCCACCAACATATTTTTCGTATTCGACGACATTTTCGTAATATCGCTATTCGTGATTGGCGGAAAGGAAATGACTTGCATCTCGTTATCGAGAAGACACGGAAAAAGTGGCTTTCCTTCAATCAAATACAAATACTTGTGAATTCCTGAATAGGCATTTCGCTTTTTCTCCTTTCGCAAATTGTCCGCTTCTGTTTGCAATTTACGGAAGAGAGCCGCACCTGAGTAATTTTTAGTTCGATTCAGAGGCTTAATTTGAATCTCTTGAGGTGGCATTGCCGTGTAGGTGAGATTTCCTGTAAAAATAATACATAATAAATAATATTTCTGAATCTGAATAAATAAATCAGGTCAGGCAGTCATTTAAGAAATTTGAAATAGTGTCAATAAGAGCATAAAAGTTGAAAAATAGAATTAAAATAGTGCCATGCAATTTTTCAAATAATGAATCATGAGGTGAAATAATTTGGTCATCTGGTATGAAACACACATCTTCCATACAAACGCGTGAAATCCTTTAAGAACATCTAAAATCTGTTGAGATCTTTAAAAAATTTCGCATTTTTTAAAACAATAAATTACATTACAAGATAATCTTAAATATATTAGTACAATTATTTTATCATCTTATACTTAAAATTCAGTGCATATTCAGGTAAAATTGATATGGGTATCATATTAAATTAAATTTAAACTGCTTTAAATTCCTTATTTTTCAAGTAAAAATGTTGCATTTTCAACGAGATAGATGAATTCACAAAATAGTTGAATTTTCAACCAAAAAGATTAATTTTCTACCAAAAAACAAACGATTTTTCAACCAAATACATGAATTCTCAACCAAATAGATGAATTCTCAACGAAATAGTTGAATTTTCAACTAAAAAAGATCAATTTTCAACCAAATAGATGAATTTTCAAGTTAAAAAGATGAATTTTTAACAAAAGAGTTCAACTTTCACCCAGAAGTTTTCTTGTAAACCAAAAAGGATAAATTTTCAACTAGAGAGATGAATATTTAACTAGAATACTTGAATTTTCAACCAAAAAGACGATTTTTCAACAAAATACATGAATTTTCAACTGAAAAAGATAAATTTTCAACGAAATAGTTGAATTTTGAAATAAAAAAGAAAAATTTTCAACAAAAAATGCAATAGTTAAATTTTCAGTGAAAAAAAACGGGAAAAACTAATTTTCAACCAAACTGATGAATTTCTAACTAATATGATGAATCTTCAACTGGAATAGCTGAATATTAAACCAAAAAGATGAATTTTCAACTAAAATGATGATTCTTCAACTAGAATAATTTAATTTTCAACCAAAAAATAGGATTTTTCAACAAAATACATGAATTTTCAACTAAAAAAGATCAATTTTCAACAAAACAAGATAAACTTTCAACTAAAATGATGAATATTCAACTGCAATACTTGAATGTTCAACCAAAAAGATGAATTTTCAAACAAGAAGATCAGTTCTCTACCATAGAATACAATTTTTCTATACAATACATGAATTTTCAACTGAAAAGAGACAAATTTTGAACGAAATAGTTGAATTGTTAACTAAAAAAGATAAATTTTCAACAAAAAATGGAATAGTTAAATTCTCAGTGGAAAAACTAATTTTAAACCAAACTGATGAATTTCTAACTAAAATGATGAATCTTCAACTGGAATAGCTGAATTTTACACCAAAAAGATGGATTTTCATCTAAAATGACGCTTTTTCAACTAGAATAATTTAATTTTCAACATAAAAATACGATTTTTCAAAAAAAGACATGAATTTTCAACTAAAAGAGATAAATTTTCAATCAAAAAGATGAACTTTCAACTAAAATGATGAATATTTAACTGCAATACTTGAATGTTCAACCAAAAAGATGAATTTTCAAACAAGAAGATTAATTTCTACCATAAAAGACGATTTTTCAACAAAATACATGAATTTTCAACTGAAAAGAGACAAATTTTGAACAAAATAGTTGAATTTTTAACTAAAAAAGATCAATTTTCAACCAAAAATGGAATAGTTAAATTCTCAGTGAAAAAAATAATTTTCAAACAAACTGATGAATTTCTAACTAAAATGATGAATCTTCAACTCGAATAGCTGAATTTTACACCAAAAAGATGAATTTTCAACTAGAATAATTTATTTTTCAACTAAAAAATACATGAATTTTCAACTAAAAAAGATAAATTTTCAACCAAAAAAGATAAACTTTCAACTAAAATGATGAATATTTAACTGCAATACTTGAATGTTCAACCAAAAAGCTGAATTTTCAAACAAGAAGATTAATTTTCTACCATGAAAGACGATTTTTCAACAAAATACATGAATTTTCAACTGAAAAGAGACAAATTTTGAACGAAATAGTTGAATTTTTAATTAAAAAAGATCAATTTTCAACAAAAAATGGAATAGTTAAATTGTCAGTGGAAAAACTAATTTTCAACCAAACTGATGAGTCTTCAACTGGAATAGCTGAATTTTAAACCAAAAAGATGAATTTTCAACTAAAATGATGATTCTTCAACTAGAATAATTTAATTTTCAACCAAAAAATACGATTTTTCGAAAAAACACATGAATGTTCAACTAAAAAAGATAAATTTTCAACCAAAAAAGATAAACTTTCAACTAAAATGATGAATATATAACTGGAATACTTGAATTTTCAACCAAAAATATGAATTTTCAAAAAAGAAGATTAATTTTCTACCAAAAAGACGATTTTTCAACAAAATAAATGAATTTTCAACGAAATAGTCGAAATACTTAACTAGAAAAGACAAATTTTCAGCAAAATAGTTGAATTTCGAACTAAAAAAGTTCAATTAATTTTGAAAAAAAATGGAATAGCTAAATTTTCAGTTTGAAAAAATTAATTTTCAACCAAACTGATGAATTTTTAACTAAAATTATGAATCTTCAAACCTGAATAGTTGAATTTTAAACCAAAAAAATTAATTTTCAACTAAAATGATGAATCTTTAACTACAATAACTTAATTTTCAAAAAAAAAAAAAAAATGAATTTTCAACCAAGAAGATCAATTTGTACAAAAAGATACGATTTTCTCAACACAATACATGAATTTTTAACTAAATTCAACTTTTTAGTTGAAAATTCAACTGTTTTGTAGAAAGCTCATCTCTTTGGTTAAAAATGCAAAGGTTTGGTTAAAATTTAATCTCTTTTAGTTGAGAATTCAAGTATTTTGTTGAAAATTCGTTTTTATTGTTTAAATCCAACTGTTTTTAAGTTTTAATCGTTTTAATTAAAATTATTCTTTTTTAATTATATCAACTATTACATTTTTCGTTGAAAATTCATATTTTTAGGTAGAAAAGTCAACTCCTTGGTTGAAAATGCAACTACTTTCTCAAAAGTTTATTTTTTTGTTGAAAATTCATAATTCAAATTGAAAATTCGCTTATTTTTGGGTTACAAATTAATTTTTTTAACTGAAAATTTAACTATTTTGTTGAAAATTAAATTTTTGGTTTAAAAATTAAACTATTTAGAAACAAAATTTAGACTAACATCACATACATTATTCAAACTATTTAGTTGCAAATTTATGTAATTTGTTGAAAATTCATTTTTCCAAGTAAAAAATTAATATTCTGTGTTGGAAATTAATTTTTTTTTGGTTGGAAATTTTACTGTTTGGGTGCAAATTTAATTATTTGATTAAAAATGTATGTATTTTATTGAAAATTCGTTTTTTTGGTAGAAAATTAATATTCTTTTTTGAAAATCCATCTTTTTGGTTGAAAATTGAACTATTTGAAGATGCAACTGTTTTCGTTAATGATTTTAAATATTTTATTGGAAATTCGTCCATTTGGTTCCAATAAAATGTTTTTGATTTAAAATCAACATATTTTCTTGGTTAAAATATCACCTATTACACTTTTTCTCGAGAATTAATATTTTTTCGTTTAAAATTGAACTACTTGGTCTTTTCGATGACATCTAAATACATTCACGAATTTATATAATATTTTAAAAATAATAATAAGAATATATGAATAATAATTTTATTATTATTTTAGCCAATTAGCGAAGAAGTACAAAAATATTTTTCAAGCAAAAGTAAGGAAGTAGTGGCATTAGCTGCAGCAGTGTTGGATAGCAACTTGTTACAAGTAACTAAGTTACTGAAAAGTTACGTTATTTGTAACTTTTAGGTTAACTTCGTTAGTATTTAAAAAAGTTAAATTCAACTGTGATTGATTTCAACTTAAAATCTTTTTTAGTTTAAATAATATCAACTATGATATTTTTCGTTGAGAATTCATCTATTTTGGTTGAAAGTTCATGTATTTTGTTAAAAATTCCACTATTTTGGTAGAAAGTTTACCTATTTTGTTGAAAAGTAACTTCTTTATTGAAAATTCATATTTTCGGTTGGAAAATGAAACTGTTTTGTAGAAAATTGGTCTTCTTGGCTTGAAAACTGAACAATTCAGTGGATTTTTTTCTTTCCTAGTTAAAATTTCGGCTCTTTCGTTTCAAAATTTATCTCTTTTGAATTCACTTTTTCAACGAAATAATTGAATTATTTAGCAGACAGTTAAATTCTTAACAAAAAAGTGAATTTTAAATCCAAAAGGAAGAATTTTTTGCCCAAATAGACGAATGTTCAACAAACCACTTGAATTTTTACAAAAAAGGGATGAGTTTTTAACAAAATACTTGAATTTTCAATAAAATAGTTGAATTTTTAACAAAAAACTGGAATTTTATACTATAAAAATCAATTTTCAACCAAATAGTCGAACTTTCAACCTACAAAGATGAATTCTTAATCAAAACGACGAATTTTCAACCAAGAAGATTAATTTTCTACCAAAAAAAGACGATATTTCAACAAAATACATAATTTTTCAAATAAATAGTTGAATTTTCAAGTAAAAAAAAATAAATTTTCAGTAAAAAAAATGTTCAGAGAATATAGTTGAATTTTCAACCAGAGATCAACCCGAAAGCATTAATTTTCGACCAAAAAGAGGAATTTTTAATCAAAGAAGAATTCTCAACAAATAAAGATTTTTCAGTCAAGAAAGAAAAAAAAATGTCATCCAAATTTTTGAAGTTTCAAGCTAAAAGATGAATTTTTTGTAAAACAGTTGCATTTTCGACCCAAAAATAAGACTTTTCAATAATAAAGTTAATTTACAACCAAACAATTGCAGTTTTAACCAAAAAATAGGAAATTTCAACCAAAAAGATTAGTTTTCTACCAATAAAGACGAATTTTTTTACTAAAAAAGATCAATTTTCAAAAAAATAAAAATAGAACAGTTACATTTTCAGGTAAAAAATAATGTTGAATAAAAAGAAAAAAACGAATATTTAACCAAAGAGATGAATCTTTGAAGATAAAAATAAATTTTTAACAAAGTGGTTCAACTTTTACTCAAGTAGTTGAATTTTCTACCAACAGAGATGAATTTTCAACAAAAGAAGTGAATTTTCTACCAAGAACGAACTCGAAAATATTAATTTCCATCCAAAAAGTTTATTTTCAAACAAACAATTGAATTTTCTACCAAAATAATAAAATTTGTAACCCAACAAGAAAAATTTTCAACAAAACAGTTGAATTTTTCAGAATAATTGAACTTCTAGTTAAAAAAATAATTTTCAACCAAAAGAAAACGAATTTTTAACAAAATAGTTGAATCTTTAACCAATAAAATGATTTTTCAACTGGAATAGTCAAATTTTCAATTAAAAAAATTAATTTTCAACCAGAAAAAAACGTATTTGCAATCAAAAAGATTATTTCTCAATTAAAATGATGAATCTTCAACAAAAAAATTATTTTTTAATAAGCTGTTTAACCTTAACCCAAATAACTGCATTTTCTACCAAAAAATATGAATTCTCATCAAATAATGTAAAAGTAGATATTTCAAACAAAAAGTATAATTTTTTAATAAAATTGTTGAATTTACAACCAAATAATAAAATTATTAACTAAAAGTATAATCGCCAGGAGGCAGCAACGGAAAAAAAGAAATAAAAATACAAGGCAAATAAATTACTAACAAGAATATTATATCAGGGTAGCCCGAAACTTCATTTTCAAAATTCTCTAACTTCACTCTGACCAATTTTTCATTTTCCCTGACCATTAATATTCCAATACCAGAATTTTAATCTTGTAACATTTTAAACATACAATCTTTTACAGACGGAATACAACAATGTAAAATTCAAATAAAAAAATTTCAAATTTATTCTCCTTGACAGTTATTTAAAGTGCCTCTTACAGAAATTGTTTTACTTTTCCTTGATTTCCAGGTTTGGGATAACTCAGACAAATTTCAACAAAGTCTAATCAATAAAAGCTCATTACATGCGGAATTGAAAATTATTAAATTTGAACAATTTTAATGAAATTTTTGTTAAAGTTGAAAAAAATCGAAAATAAATGAGAAACTTCGAAATATTTTCGATTGTAGCTTCACAATTTTCACCATGATAAAATGGACAATCTATTGTTAAAAATGGGTGTTTTTCTACTTAAAAAAAAAAAATCAAATGAAAACTATCAACAAAACGGTTCAGTAGTCTTTTTTCACTCAGCAGAGATCAAGTCTAGAAACGTATTTTTTCTTTAAGGGAATAAAAATTCCAGGATCATGAGCTAAATTCAAAGACTTTTCCAGGTTTTTCCAGATAAAAACAAATTCAAGGACTTTTTCCAGGTTTTAAAGGATTTCCAGGATGCTAGAAACCCTGGATTAGCAGACTTTTATTAGAAACAGTCTTGGGTAAGTTACTTTTTTTGAGTAACTAGTTACAGTTACGTTACTTAGCGAAAAAAGGTAACTAGATAAAGTAACTTCAAGTTACCTAAAAAGTTACTTTTTTCACTCCTTCACTTTTATAATTTAAAAATCAAAGTAACGAAAATGATAATTCATAAAAACGTAATTTATTTCTTGCATTATTTGAAGTACGATTTTTCAGTCACATTTTTAAAACAAATAGTTGTATTTTTAACGAACAAATATGAAATTTTATACCCGAAGAAATTAATTTTCAAGCCAATAGGACGAATTTTCAACAAAAATGTTAGTTTTCAGCAAAATTTGGACTTTCTACAAAAGTAGTTAAATTTTTAACAAAATACATGAATTTTCTACCAAAATGGTTGAACTCACAGATGAATACAACAAAAAAGGCGAATTTTAATCAAAATAGCTGAATCGCCAACCAAATCAGATTTATTCTACCAATAATATTCTATAATAATATTCTACCAAAATAGTTGAATTTTCAACCAAACAAATTATTATTTTTTCAACAAAAGAGATCAATTTTGAAACGAAAAAGCCGAATTTTGAAACCCGAAAGAAAAAAATTTCCACTGAACTGTTGCATTTTCAAGCCAAGAAGACGAATTTTCTACAAAACAGTTGCATTTTCAAACCGAAAATATGAATTTTTAACAAAAAAGTTACTTTTCAACCAAATAAAATATATGAATTTTCAACCAAAATAGATTAAAACTCAACGAAAAATATAATAGTTTAAATTATTTCAACCAAAATATATTTTGATTGAAACCAAACACAGTTGAATTAAAAAAAAAGAATTTTCAACCAAAATAAATTAGATTTTTGACCAGGAGATATAATATTTGAAACGAAAAAGTCGAACTTTGAACCAAGAAAGAAAAAAAATGTCCACTAAATTGTTGAATTTTCAAACCAAAAAGACGAATTTTCTACAAAACAGTTGCATTTTCAAACAGAAAACATGAATTTTTAACAAAAAAGTTACTTTTCAACCAAATAAAATAGTTGAATTTTTAACAAAATACATGAATTTTCAACGAAAGTAGATTAATTCTTAACGAAAGATATAATAGTTGATATTATTTCATCCAAAAAATATTTTGATTGAAATCAAACATAGTTGAATTAAAAAAAAAAAGAAACGTTCTACAAAATAGTTGCATTTTAAACCAAAATCAGTTAGATTTTTTACTAAAAAATATAAATTTTGAAAAAAAGTCGGATTTTGAACTAAAAAAGAAAAAAATGTCCACTAAATTGTTGAACTTTCAAACCAAAATAAGTTATATTTTTTTAACCAAAGATTTGAATTTTGAAACGAAACAGTCGAACTTTGAACCAAGAAAGAAAAAAAGGGTCCACTAAATTGTTGAATCTTCAAACCAAAAAGACGAATTGCCTACAAAACAGTTGCATTTTCAGACCGTAAATATGAATTTTTAACAAAAAAGATACTTTTCAACCAAATAAAATAGTTGAATTTTCTACAAAATACATGAATTTTTAACCAAAATAGATTAATACTCAACGAAAAATATAAAAGTTGATATTATTTCAACCAAAAAAGATTTTGATTGAAATCAAACACAGTTAAATTCAACAAAAAACGAATTTCCAACAAAACAGTTGCATTTTCAATTAAAATAAATTATATTTTTTTACCAAAAGATATAAATTTTGAAACGAAAAAGTCGAATTTTGAACCAAGAAAGAAAAAATGTCCACTAAATTGTTGAATTTACAAACCAAAAAGACGAATTTCCTACAAAACAGTTGCATTTTCACACCGAAAATATGAATTTTTAACAAAAAATTTACTTTTCAACCAAATAAAATAGTAGAATTTTTTAACAAAATACATGAATTTTCAACCAAAATAGATTAATACTCAACGAAAAATATAATAGTTGATATTATTTCAACCAAAAAAGATTTTGACTGAAATCAAACACAGTTGAATTCAACAAAAAAAAACGAATTTTCAACAAAATAGTTGAATTTTCAACCAAAATAAATTATATTTTGTTACCAAACGATATAAATTTTGAAAGAAAAAGTCGAACTTTGAACCAAGAAAGAAAAAACCGTCCACTAAATTGTTGAATTTTCAAACCAAAATAAATTAGATTTTTTTAACCAAATATTTAAATTTGGAAACGAAACAGTCGAACTTTGAACCAAGAAAGAAAAAAAATATCCACTAAATTGTTGAATTTTCAAACCAAAAAGACGAATTTCCTATAAAACAGTTGCATTTTCAAACCGAAAATATTAATTTTTTATAAAAAGGTTACTTTCCAACCAAATAAAATAGTTGAATTTTTAACAAAATATATGAATTTTCAACCAAAATAGATTAATACTCAAGAAAAAATATAATAGTTGATATTATTTCAACCAAAAAAGATTTTGATTGAAATAAAACACAGTTGATTTCAACAACAACAAAAAACGAATTTCCAACAAAACAGTTGCATTTTCAACGAAAATAAATTAGATTTTCTTACCAAAAGATATAAATTTTGAAACGAAAAAGTCGAGTTTTGAACCAAGAAAGAAAAAAAATGTCCACTAAATTGTTGAATTTTTAACTAAATAAATTAATTTGTAACCAAAATAGATTAATTCTCAACGAAAAATATGATAGTTGATATTATTTCAACCAAAATATATTTTGACTGAAATCAAGCATAGTTGAATTCAACAAAAAAAAAGAAATGTTCAACAAAATAGTTGCATTTTAAACCAAAATAAATTAGATTTTTTAGTAAAAGATATAAAATTTGAAACGAAAAAGTCGAAATTTGAACCAAGAAAGAAAAAAAATGTCCACTAAATTGTTGAATTTTTACACCGAAAAGACGAATTTCCTACAAGTTTCGTTCCAACAAAATAAAATAGTTGAATTTAAAAAAAAAACATGAATTTTCAACCAAATAGTTAAACTTTAAAGTAAAATAGATGAATTCTCAACGAAAAATATAATAGTTAATATTATTTCAATCACAAAAGACTTTAATTTGAAATCAATCACAGTTGCATTCAACCAAAAAAGAAAAATTTTCAAGAGAATAGCTAAATCCTCAACAAAGTAACTTCAAAGTAACTAAAATTAAATTTCCAAGTTACTGAAGAAATCGTAACTAAGTTACGTTACAAGTTACGTTTTAAAAAAGTAACGAAGTTATCGAAATAGTATCAAAATAGTGACCTCGCTGAAAAAAAGGTTCAATAGTGTGTTGAGTCCGAAGCCTGATAATTAGAAAAATGTTCAAACCTGACACGAGAAGATTTAAATCATGAGTCGCTAAAGTAGCAGCCTGTCTTTTCTCGCAAATGCCTTCGTGAAGCTTCGTTTGCAACTGAATAAATTTTTTAAAGCTCTCTTCAGTGAATGTCATATTCCGGACGATACAGGCAATAATATGAGGTCGAACTGCTTTAACTTGTTCGGTGATTGCGATCTTTGGAGCCTCGTCTGTTACTTTAAGCACTTTTAATTCGTGGGTTAATTTTTCAAGAGTGTTGGCAGTGTTCTCGTTTTCTGAGGATTTATTAGCTTTCTTCCCCTTTTTTGATTTATTTCCAGAACCTCCACCAGAATCGCCGTCGGATCTGGCACAGTGTTGTCTCACGTAGTCGAGGACTTGTTTTGTGCGACACTGATCCACGAGTTTTAGCAATCGCTTGTCAGAGAGACTGTTGCCTTTTAGGTTCAAGTCCTTTAGTTTCGCGCAGTCTGCCAATTCACCAGGAACGACTGAAAAAAGAATGAAATGTTAGCAATGAAAACAATTTTCTAAAACAATATTGCACAATAGCCTAAATGGTTCCTTTTATCATAGAACTAATATGTGTAAAAGGAAAATTTATTCGGATAATTTTTATTAACCTTATTATCCTTAAAGAAATAATTTTCTAAAATGAAAATAAACAAAGGGTGGTCACAAATCTTCATTTTCCAAATTTCCTCATTTTACACTGATCAATTTTTCATTTTCCTTCGCCATTAATATTCAAAGACCAGCATTTTAATCTTGTAACATTTTTATCATAGAATCTATTATACACTGGATGAAACAATTTCAAATTTATTTATTTCAACCAAAAACATGACTTTTCTACCCTGAAAGATGAATTTTCAATCCAAAAGGACGAATTGGCGACCAACAAAATGAATTTTCAAAACAAAATAATCAAATTATCAACAAAATAGTCGATTTTTTAAACAAATTTGTTGAATTTTCAACCCAAAAAGATAAATTTTCACCCAAATGGTCAAATTTTCAAAAAAAGGGTAAAAACAGTTGAATTTTCAACCCAAAAAATATGAATTTTTAATCCAAAAGGACGAATTTTCTGTGCAAATAGACAAACTTGCAATAAAACAGTTGAATTTTCGACGGAAAATATGACTTTTTAACAAATAAGTTAATTTTCAATTAGGAAAAGTGAATTTTCAATTAAATAGTTAAATTTTGTAACACGAAAATTATTTTTTAGCCAAACACATGCATTTAGAACCAAATAGTTTAACTTTAAAACAAACCAGACGAATTTTCAACAAAATAGTATATGCTTGAAGTTCTGAACGTTCAAATGAACGAAATTTTTTATTAATTGCTTTCTAAACAATAAACAGTGCAAAAATATTGATTAATTATAGTGACAGTACTGAAATTATAAATGAAACTTATAAAGCTTATTTTTATTTGTGACTAGACAAAATATTTCTGGATAAAATAGAATTCCGAAAATATATTTCGTTCATTTGAACGTTTAGAACTTCAGGTGCATCAAAATAGTTGAAATTTGAACCAAATAGTTGAATCTTCAATCTACAAAGATGATTTTTCAATTAAATGGTTGCATTTTTAATCAAATTCAGTTACATTTTCAACCAAATAGTTAAATTTTCACGCCAAAATGAAGAATTTTTTAGAAGACAGTTGAATTTTTAACCCTCATAGTTGAATTTTCAACAAAAAGATGGATTCTCATCGAAGTTTCTTTTCAATGTTATTTTTTACGATTTAAACTAAAAAGACGCATCCTAGCGTAAAGAGGTTTTGAGCAAATTTGTAAATATAATTTTGGCGAAAATTTGTGTTAAATAAAATGTTATTGTAGCTTGTATCCTTTTTCCCAAAAGTTAATTTTTTTATTTTTATAACAAGAGTTTATAAAAAACTTGTAGATTATTTTTTGGTTAAACAACTTTTGTCTTTTCATTTTTTAAATTTTTTGTGTCGTTTTTTCAAAAGTTGAATTTTTAATCTTATTTTTTACGAATAAAAGAAAATCTACTTGCTCTATCTAAAAATTATTAATAACAAATTTGTCGATCCTTTTTGGGTGAACAACTTTTAATATCTATCAATTTTTTACGTACCTTGTGTCGTTTTCCAAAAAATTTAATTTTTTTATCTTTAATGTTATTTTTTACAATTAGATAAAAAACTGCGCGTCCTGTCAACAAATTATATATATATATATATATATATATATATATATATTGTTTTTTCTTAGCTTGTGTCGTTTGTCCAAAATTTTTATTTGCTTTATTTTTAATGCTGCTTTTTAATAATTTAAACAAAAACTACGCCTCCTACCAAACATTGAATATTGACAAATTTGTAGAGCTTTTTAAATGCACAATTTTTGTCTATTCATCTTTTTTCGTATCTTGTATATTTTGACCGCAAAATGGAATTTTGGACTTTTCATTATTTTCAGCTAAAAATAATAATCAACTTTCAACCAAAAAATATCAATTTTCAACCAAAAATGGAAAAGTTACATTTTCAGTTTAGAAAAATTAACGTTGAGTCAATAAAAAGAAAAAATAATTTCAAACAAATTAGTTTTATTTTCAACCAAAAATATAAACCTTCGTATCAAATAATAAATTTTCAACTATAATAGATACATTTTTATCTAACTAAATTAATTTTCAACAAAAAAAAAAAAGGATTTTCAACTAAACATGAATTTTCAACTAAAATGAAGGATCTTCAACCAACAAATTATTTTTGAACAAAGTGGTTCACTTTCAACCAAAAAAAGATGAATTTTCAAATATAATCTTGTAACATTTTTAATATAGAATCTTTTATATATATGAAATAAATCTTTTGAATTCCATTAAAAATCTTGAAACCCTAAAATCTTTAAAATCTTTTGGAATTTCTTCAAATTATTAAAATATATTAAAAACCCCTTGGAATTATTTACACTACCCTAAAATATTTAAAATCCTTTGAAATCGTTTAAATTCATTTGAAAGTTTTGAAAGCTCTTTAAAATTTCTTCGAATTTTTAAAATTACTCTAAAATCTTTAAAATACTTTGATATCCCTTCGAATGATTAAAATTTATTAAAGAGTTCCTGGAATCTTTAAAAATACCCTAGAATATTTCAAAAACCTTTGAAATCTTTTGAATTCCTTTGAAAGTTTTTAAAGCGCTTTGAAATTTCTCAGAATTTTTAAAATTAAACTACAATTTTAAAAATTACCCTAAAATCTTTAAAATACTTCGATATCCATTCGAATTATTGAAATTTATTACAAATTTCGTGGAATCTTTTAAAATACCATAAAATATTTCAAATCCTTTGAAATCTTTAGAATTCCTTTGAAAGTTTTCAAAGCTCTTTAAAATTTCTCTAAAAATCTTTAAAATTATTTGACATCCGTTCAAATGATTGAAATCTATGACAAATTTCGAGGAATCTTTTAAAATATCCTAAAAGATTCCAAATCCTTTGAAATCTTTTGAATTCCTTTGAAAGTTTTTAAAGCTCTTTAAAATTTCTCAGGATTTTTAAAATTACTCTAGAAACTTTAAAATACTTTGATATCCCTTCGAATGATTGCAATTTATTAAAAAGTTCGTGGAATCTTTTAAAATACCCTAGAATATTTAAAAACGTTTGAAATCTTTTGAAATACCTAAAAACATTTTAGAGCTATTGAGAATTCCTTGGAAGTGCAAAATCCTATGGAAGCCCTTCAAATGATTAAAATATATTAAAACCCTCTCGAAATATTTTTAAATACCTTAAAATATTTCAAATTCTTTGAAATCTTTTCAATTCCCTAGAAACTTTTCAAAGCGATTTGATATTTCTTGGGGTTTTAAAAATCATCCTAAAATATTTTCAATCCTTTGACACCTCTTTAAATTATTTGAATCTATTGAAAGTTCCTTGGAATCTTTTAAAATACCCTAAAATATTTCAAATCTTTTGCAATCTCTTGAGAATTCCTTTGAAGTTTAAAATCCTTAGAAACCCCTTGAAAATATTAAAATCTATTAAAAAGGCCTTGGAATCTTTAAAAATACCCTAAAATATTTGAATTCCTTTGAAAGTTTTGAAAGCTCTTCAAAATTTCCTCGAACTTTTAAAATTACTCTAAAATCTTTCAAATACTTTGATATCCCTTCGTATGGTTGAAATTTATTAAAAAGCTCGTGGAATCTTTTAAAATACCCTAAAATATTTCAAGTCATTTGAAATCTCTTAAAACATGTTAGAGCTCTTGAGAATTCCTTGGAAGTGCAAAATCCTATGGAAGCCCTTCAAATGATTGAAATCTATTAAAAACCTCTCGAAATTTTTTTAAATACCCTGAAATATTTTAAATTCTTTGGAATCTTTTGAATTCCCTAGAAACTTTTTAAAGCGATTTAAAATTTCTTGGATTTTGAAAAATCACCCTAAAATATTTTCAATCCTTTGATACCTCTTTAAATTATTTAAATCTATCAAAAGTTCCTTGGAATCACTTAAAGTACCCTAAAATATTTCAAATCTTTTAAAATCTCTTAAAACATTTTAGAGCTCTTGAGAATTCCTTGGAAGCCCTTCAAATGATTGAAATCTATTAAAAACCTCTCGAAATTTTTTTAAATACCCTAAAATATTTCAAATTCTTTGAAATCTTTCGAATTCCCTAGAAACTTTTTAAAGCGATTTAAATTCT
>CAKNYM010052435.1:260762-272188 GCA_932195095.1 Andricus curvator
ATTTTTAAAAATCAACCTACAATATTTTCAATCCTTTGATATCCCTTTAAATTATTTAAATCTATTGAAAGTTCCTTGGAATCTTTTTAAATACCCTAAAATATTTCAAATTTTTTGAAATCTCTTGAGAATTCCTCGGAAGTTTAAAATCCTTAGAAATCACTTCAAATTATTACAATCTATTGAAAAGGCCATGGAATCTTTTAAAATACCCTAAAATATTTGAATTCTTTTGAAAGTTTTGAAGGCTCTTTAAAATTTCTAAGAATTTTTAAATTTACTCTAAAATCTTTAAAATACTTTGATATCCCTTCGTATGGTTGAAATTTATTAAAAAGCTCGTGGAATCTTTTAAAATAACCTAAAATATTTCAAGACATTTGAAATCTCTTAAAACATGTTAGAGCTCTTGAGAATTCCTTAGAAGTACACAATCCTATGGAAGCCCTTCAAATGATTGAAATCTATTAAAAACCTCTCAAAATTTTTTTAAATACCCTGAAATATTTTAAATTCTTTGGAATCTTTTGAATTCCCTAGAAACTTTTTAAAGCGATTTAAAATTTCTTGGATTTTGAAAAATCACCCTAAAATATTTTCAATCCTTTGATATCCCTTTAAATTATTTAAATGTATTGAAAGCTTATTGGAATCTTTTAAAGTACCCTAAAATACTTCAAATCTTTTGAAATCTCTCAAGAATTCCTTGAAAGTTTAAAATCCTTAGAAATCACTTCAAATTATTCAAATCTATTGAAAAAATCTTTTAAAATACCCTAAAATATTGAAATTCTTTTGAAACTTTTGAAAGCTCTTTAAAATTTCTAAGAATTTTTAAAATTACTCTAAAATCTTTAAAATACTTTGACATCCTTTCGAATGGTTGAAATTTATTAAAAAGTTCGTGGAATCTTTAAAAATACCCTAGAATATTTAAAAACCTTTCAAATATTTTGAAATCCCTTAAAACATTTTAGAGCTCTTGAGAATTCCTTGGAAGTGAAAAATCCTATCGAAGCCCTTCAAATGATTTACATCTATTAAAAACCTGGTGAAATTTTTTTAAATACCCTAAAATATTTCAAATTCTTTGGAATCTTTTGAATTCCCTAGAAACTTTTTAAAGCGATTTAAAATTTATTGGATTTTTGTAAATCACCCTAAAATATTTTCAATCATTTGATATCCCTTCAAATTATTAAAATCTATTAAAAAGGCCTTGGAATTTTTAAAATTACTCTAAAATCTTTAAAATACTTTGATATCCCTTCGAATGGTTGAAATTTATTAAAAAGTTCGTGGAATCTTTTAAAATACCCTAGAATATTTAAAAACCTTTGGAATCTTTGGAAATCCCTTAAAACATTTTAAAGCTCTTGAGAATTCCTTGGAAGTGCAAAATCCTATGGAAGCCCTTCCAATGATTAAAATATATTAAAAACCTCTCGAAATCTTTTTTAATACCTTAAAATATTTCAAATTCTTTGCAATCTTTTCAATTCCCTAGAAACTTTTCAAAGTGATTTGAAATTTCTTGGGTTTTTAAAAATCACCCTAAAATATTTTCAATCCTTTGATACCTCTTTAAATTATTTAATCTACTGAAAGTTCCTTGGAATCTTTTAAAATACCCTAAAATATTTGAATTCCTTTGCAATTTTTTAAAGCTCTTTAAAATTTCCTGGAACTTTTAAGATTACTCTAAAATTTTTAAAATCCTTTGATATCTCTTCAAATTATTGGGATCTAATATAAATTGCTTGGAATCTTTTAAAATACTCTAAAATATTTCAAATTTTTTGAAATCTCTTGAGAATTCCTTGAAAGTTTAAAATCCTTAGAAATCCCTTCAAATGATTGAAATCTATTAAAAAGGCCTTGGAATCTTTTAAAATACCCTCAAATATTTGAATTCCTTTGCGATTTTTTAAAGCCCTTTAAAATTTCTTGGAACTTTTCAAATTACTCTAAAATCTTTTGAATCCTTTGATATCCCTTTAAAATATTGAAATCTATTAAAAATTGCTTGGAATCTTTTAAAATACTCTAAAATATTTCAACTCTTTTGAAATCTCTTGAGAATTCCTTGGAAGCTTAAAATCCTTAGAAATCCCTTCAAACGATTAAAATCTAGCAAAAAGGCATTGGAATCTTTTAAAATACCCTAAAATATTTGAATTCCTTTGCAATGTTTTAAAGCTCTTTAAACTTTCTTGGAACTTTTGAAATTACTCTAAAATCTTTTGATATCCTTTCAAATTATTGAAATCTACTCAAAATTGCTTGAAATCTTTTAAAACACCCTAAAATATTGCAAAAGAATTTAAGAAAATTCAGAAATATGTGTAAAAATGAATTGAATAGTGGTTAACCCACGGATTAAGTTATTGGCAAAAGTGACCTTTTCATTAAAAAAAGTAAATAGTTACTTATTCTTAAAAAAGAAACTAAAAAGTAATTTCAGAAAAAAGTAACAAAGTGATTGTGTATTAGCCTTGATTATTGTTGACTTATTGAAAGTGCTTTTTAAAAAAATTCCCTGACTTCTGCCATTTTTTTCAAAATGCCTGACTTTCCTGACCTGCCGCCACCCTGATTCAACCTTGAAATTCCTAACCTTAAAAAAGCGAACCCTTCCTATATAGAATACGAATAAAAAAACGTACCAGTAATTTTATTATCCGCCAAATCCAGCAGTTTCAAGGATCCCAAAACATTGATATTGGCCGGAATTTCCTTGACCAAATTTCCATTCACTCTGACTTCCGCAAGATGCACGAGTTCCGCGTAACAAACATCAGGAAAATGATCGAATTTATTATTAGAGAGGTCCAGCAAAGCCAATTTTAGATTAGAAGCTTGCGAGGGCAAATCAGTGAGAAGATTCGATCCCAAATTGACAGTAGCAAGCTGCGGCAATCCGCTAATTTCCTGAGGAAGATGTGACAGCTTGTTCCTGGAGCAATCGAGCACTTTGAGTTTGGTTAAATTTTTTATCGAACTCGGCAGTTTCTCGAGATTATTCGAATGCAGCACGAGGCTCGTAAGATTGACAAGTTTTCCAATTTCTTCTGGAATTACTTGCAATCCCGTCTGGTGGATATTCAAAAAATTCAGATTTTGGAGGTTAAAGAGCGCCGGATCGATTCCGGAACTTGAAATCTTTTTTGATATTGTTGGTCCAGTCAGGATCAATTCGTGCCGGTTTTCCTTCACTGCGACGATAATTTCATTCCAAGTGTCCTCGGTTAACATCTTCGTTGGATGATTTCAAAAAGTGCAAAATTAATTTAGAAAAAGCAGATTCGTCTTCGTCTTTTGAGTTTTGAGGTTAGGTCAGGACTTGCGGCGGCATAAACGCGAATTGTAGGAAATGTGTTTACATCACGTGACCTCGGGTTTCACCACGTGGCTGCGCGGCAAATTCAAAATGGGGGTTTTAGTAATGTGGATTATATTTAAAAACTAGCTGTGCCGGTCGCTATAATTAATACTATACATAGAAAATAAACGGAAATGCAATAAAAGTTGTATAAAATTATAAAAAACATGTAAAACACATGATAAAGAACTTTTTATTATTTAAGATTAACTTAACTTATGAAAGAACATCGTGTTTAAAAGTCAAAATTTTAATTGCATTCGAACTTACTTGCATTTTTTCTCTTGATATTAAGTTTGAATATGAAATGCTGGAATGGAATCAACATAAAATTTTAAGTATTTATCGTTTGAAAAATGCGAAGTCGACAGTGAAATTTCAATTAACTTTTGAAAAAACTCTGAGAAAGTAAAACAGAAATAAAAACTTGAATACAGAAAATGTCCATTTTCTACCAATCTGAAGTTATCCAAATCATTCTGGAATCTGCATCCGAACCAATCCGAGTTAATTCGAACCAATCCGAAAAAATTTCTACATTTCATTCGATCAAAATCGGTCAAAAATTAATCAGACTCAATCCGGTTCAATCCGAATAAATCCGAACCAAATTTTCAATCCGAATGAATCCGAGCTCGGATTGACCTGAAACGATTTTCAATCCGAACCCGGATTCTTTCGGATTGAAAATTTAGTGTATATCAATCCGAGTTCGGATTGATTCGGATTCATTTGGATTAAAACTTTGGTTCAGATTGGTTCGGGTTGGTTCGTTTTGAAGTTCGGATTGAACCAGATTGATTCGGATTAATTTTTAAACGATCTGGGTCAAACGAAATGTAGAACTTTTTTCGGATTGGTTCGAATTGAATCGGATTGGTTCGGAAACAGATTCCGGAATGATTCGGATTGGTTCGGAAGGAATTCCTATCCGATACTTTCGTCAGGGGGAAACTCTATTTTTCAACTAAAAAAGATCAACTTTCAATCAAACGAATTATCCACAAAATAGTTAAATTTTCAACCAAAGAGCTGAATTTTCAACCAAAATTATCAATCTTCAACTGAGATAGTTACATTTTTAACCAAAAAAAAATGATTTTTCAACAAAATAGATAAAATTTCAACCAAAAGAGATGAATTCTAAACGAAAAATGTAATAGTTGATACTTCAACCAAAACCGATTTTTATTTTAAATCAAAAACAGGTGGAGTCAACCAAAAAATACGAATTTTCAACTAAGCAGTTGATTTTTCAACCAAATAGGATACTTTTATGAAAAATTGTTTCATTTATAACAAAGTAGATTAATTTTTAACCAAATAGTGGAATTTTCGACCAAAAACAGGAATTTTTAACCCAGAAGATTAATTTTCTACCGAAAAGTACAGATTTTCATGAAAATAGGTCAATTAAGAATGATAAATTTTTTAACAAAAATGAAATAGTAACATTTTTAATTAAAAAAATTAATAGTTTACAAAAAAAAATTTCAACAAAGTAGTTCAATTTTCAACCAAAGAGATGAATTTTTAACTAAAATGTTGCATCTCCAGCCAAAAAATGAATTTTTAACAAAGTAGTTCAAGTTTCAACCAAGTAGTTGAATTTTCAAGCAAGAATCTTAATTTTTTATCAAAAACACGAAATTTCAACAAAATGGATGAATTATCAACTAAGACAAATTTTCGACAAAAATGAAATAGTTAAATTTTCAGTTAAAAAAAGTAATGTCTTACCACAAAACAAATTTGCAAGAAAATAGTAAAATTTTCAACGAAAAGATTTTAAAATAAAATCAAGAATCTTCAACCAGAAAACTGAATTAAAAAAAAAGAGTTCTACTTTAGACCAAGTAGTTGAATTGTCAACCAAGAAGATTAATTTTCTACAAAAAAAAAAAAAATTTAACAAAATACATGAGTTTTCAAACAAATAGTTTAATTTTTAACAAAGGAAAAAAATTTCAAGAAAAAAGATGAATTTTCAAGAAAAAAAGATAAATATATAATAAAAAGAGGAAAAGATAAATTTTCAGTTAAAAAATTTAATTTTTAAGCTAAAAAGACGTATTTTAAACCAAATAGTAAAATTCGTTTCTTTTTTGATTGAAAATTTAATTATTCCATTTTTGGTTGTGAATCTATCTTTTTTTTTAGTTGAAAATTTGAAAAAAAATTTCTCTTTGATTGAAAATTTAACTATTTTGTTGAAAAATCGTTACTTCTGATTGAAAATTTATTTTTATACTATTGCTCCGGGAGCCCAAAGAATATGTATGCAGAATTTAAAATAAAAATTTAAAGCTTTTCTAAGGATTTTGAAAGGTTTTAAAACAATAATAAAAATTTTGTAAGATTTCTGTGCAAATTTTAAATGATTTTTTATTTTGAAGAATTAGTTTGAAGAGAATATTTAAAAACATTTCAAAAGATTTTCAAAATTTAAAAAAAAACCGGAAAGATTCTGAGGCGATTTTTTTAATTTTGCACAAATTTTTGCAGATTTCGAAGAAAGAAATCTCCAAGTTCTTACGGCAATTTTTTAATTTTTCAGCATTTGAAAAAATATTTAAAGAAAAAGGTGAATCATTTTAAAAGATATTTAAAAATCTACAAAATTTTGGAAGATTTCGGAAAAAGAAGAAAAATTCAAATGATTTTTTGTTAAATTAGTTTTAAGCGAAAATTGAAAAAGATTTTCAAATTTTTCAAAAAGTTATCTGGAAGATTTTAGAGCAAATTTTTCAATTTTGTAGGAATTAAAAGAAAATTTAAGAAGAAATTGAATCATTTTAAAAATTCAAAACATATTTAGAAGTTTTCAAAAAATTTCAACAATTATTTAAAATTTGAAAAAATTTAAAACAAAATGATTCATAGGATATATAGGAAAATTTACAATGATTTTTCATTGCCAAAAATTAATTTTAAGAGAAAGTTGAAAAAGATTTTCAAAAAGTTATCGGAAAGATTTTTGAGCACATTTTTTCATTTCGCAGGAATTAAAAGAAAAATTATGAAAATTTTGAATAATTCAAGAAATTTAAAAGATATTTAGAAGTTCTGAAGAAATTTCAAAAATTATTTAATGTTTGAAAAAAGTTTTAAAAATGTAGATTATGGAAGATTTCGAAAATAAATTAGAATCTTTTTCAGAATTTTGAAAGGTTTTAAAATAATAAAAAAAATTTGTAAGATTTCTCGAAAAATTAAAAACAAAATGTATATTTTTGAAGGTTTGAAATAAAAATTTGAAGCTTTTCTGACAATTTTGAAAGGTTTCAAACAATAATAAAAATTTTGTAAGATTCCTGGGAAAGTTTTAAATGATTTTTTATTTCGAAAAATTAGGTTTGAGAGAATATTTAAAAACATTTCAAAAGATTGTCAAAATTGAAAAAAAAAACCTGAAAGATTCTAAGGCAATTTTTCAAATTTTGCACAAAGTTTTGCAGATTTCGAATAAAGAAATTAGAAGCTTTTTAAAAATTTTGTGAGAATTCAAGAGGATAAAAAATTTTTGTTAAATTCCTAGGAAAATTTAAAATGATTTTTATCTTAAATAGTTTCCTAAAGAGAACATTAAAAAAGTGTTTGAACACTTCAAAAAGATTTGCAAAATTGTTAAAAAAGAATCTCCAAGTTTTTACGGCAATTTTTTAATTTTTCAGCATTTGAAAAAAAAATTTAAAGACAAAGGTGAATCATTCTAAAAGATATTTACAAATCTAAAATTTTTTTGAAGATTTCAAAAAAAAAGAAAAGTTCAAATGATTTTTTGTTAAATTAGTTTTAAGATAAAATTGAAAAAGATGTTCAAATTTTTCAAAAAGTTATCTGGAAGATCTTTTAGCAAATTGTTTTATTTTGCTGGAATTAAAAGAAAATTTAGGAAAAAATTGTATCATTAAAAAAATTTTAAACATATTTAGAAGTTTTGAAAAAATTTCAACAATTATATAAAATTTTGAAAAATTTAGAACAAAATTTTTCATAGGATTTATAGGAAAATTTACAATGATTTTTCATTGCCAAAAATTCATTTCAAGAGAAAGTTGAAAAACATTTTCAAAATTTTCAAAAAGTTATCTGGAAGATTTTTGAGCAAATTTTTTCATTTTGCAAGAATTAAAAGAAAGTTTAGGTAAATTTTGAATAATTTAAAAAATTCAAAAGATATTTAGAAGTTTTGAAAAAATTTCAAAAATTATTTAATGTTTGAAAAAAGTTTAAAAAATCTAGATTATGGAAGATTTCGAAAAAAAATTATAATATTTTTAAGGATTTTGAAAGTTTTCAAAATAATAAAAAAATTTATAATATTCCTTGAAAAATTAAAAACAAAATGTATATTCTTGAAGATTTTGAAATTCAATTTTCAACTTTTTATGAATTTTGAATTGTTTCAAAATACTAACAAAAAATTTGGAAGATTCCTAGGAAAATTTACAATGATTTTTTATTTTGAAAAATTAATTTTATTTCTATTTTAAGATAGATTTTTGCAGATTTCAAACAAAAAAATTAAAAGGTTTTTAAAAATTTTGAAAGACTTCAAAAAATTTTTTTAAGATTCCTAGGAAAATTTAAAATGATTTTTATTTACAAATTTTATTTTTATTTCAAGAGTAATAATTTTAAAAGTTTTTAAACCTTCTAAAATTTCCAAAATTGTTGTAAAAGTAAAACAAAGATTTTAAGATTTGAATAATTTTATAAATGTGGCCTTCAGGGATTTTTTTTTACTGAAATATTGAAAAGTAAATAAATATTAGTCAATGAATAATTGAAAAATGTGTGTACCTTGTTAAATTTGAGAATAAAAAGGTTTGATTCTTGAAATTTGCGAATACATTATTTATTTAAATTTATTCATTTTGGACAGTTGTATGACCCTAATTATTTTATTATTTTCATCTGTAAATACATAAACTGATAGTAGTTTTTTAAAAATTAAAAAAAAATTGTTCTCGTTTTAAGCATATATTTATGCATTTATTATTTCCTCAACGGAAGTGAATGTCACATTTGGATAAGTGGTTTTCATTGTCACCTTTCAAGAAATCATTTAAATTTTACGACCTGAGATTGTCAAATACGAATGATAGTGTGAGAAAATGACTGTGTATGCAAATTAATTCCTAGCAAATTTTTTATCTAGAATAGGTACATTTGAACTGGTTCTTTGTTAAAAATGAGGAATTATAAGTGTTTTACAATAAAAAAAACAATAAAAAATAAAAATTCAGGAAAATAAAATCAAAAACAAAATTGAAGAACAATTTCTATGGTATTTATATAAATATTTGTAATCACAATATTAAAAATAAATAATATACAACATTTTTTAATTTAAAATATTTTTTTTTTGAGAATATACATATATTTTTAAACAATTTGTTGGGCATTAGTCTTTTTAAAGTACTTTTCTAATTTGTGATTGTGTGTGACGAGAGTTTTGAGTAATATAAATTAATTTTCAACTAAAAATATGAATGTTGAAAAACAACAAAAAATTATTTTAAACCAATCAGTTGAATTTTCAACCAAAAAGATAAATTTTTTACCAAAAAAGATAAATTTGGAACAAAATACATGAATTTTTAACTAAAACAGATAAATTTTCATCCAAAAATAGAATAGTTAAATTTTCAGTTAAAAAAATAAATTTTTAATAAAGTAAAATGAATTTCCAACAAAATAGTTAAATTTTCAACCAAAGAAATTATTTTTCAACCAAAAAGACGAAGTTTCAACTAATGAGATTAATTTTCCATCACAAAAAAAATTTTCAATAAACTACATGAATTTTCAAACAAATAGTTGAATTTTCATTTTAAAAAAATGTTTACTTATAATAGAATAGATATACTTTTAGTAAAATAAAAATTATTTTTCAACCAAAAAGTTTAAATTTCTGCCAAAGAAAAATTTTTACCCAAAGAAATTAATTTCCAACTGAAATTATTAGTCTCCAATCACGAAAATGAATTTTTAACGATATTTTCAACCAAATATTTGAATTTTCGACTAAAAGGTGATTTTTCAAGTAAGAAGAATGATTTTATACTAAAAAATACGGATTATCAGAAAAATATATGAAGTTTCAACTAAAATGATCAATTTTCAACAAAAAATGGAATAATTATATTTTCATTACAAAAAATAAATTTGTACCATAAAAAACTAATTTTTAACAAAATATTTACATTTTGAACCAAAGAAATGAATTTTCAACCAAAAAGACAAAGTTTTACCAAGAAGATTACTTTTCCACCACAAAAAACACATTTTCAACAAAATACGCGAATTTTCAAACAAAACTTGAGAAATAAATATTGAAGGTTAATTTTCTACCGACGAAGACGAATTTTTAACTAAAAAAATCAAATTTAGACAAAATATTTTAATTTTTACCCAAAGAAATTAATTTTTAACTAAAATTATCAATATTCATTAAAAAAATGCATTTTTAAGCAAATATTTGAATTTTTGACTAAAAGGATGATTTTTCAACCAAGAAGAATTATTTTCTACTAAAGATAGGGATTAAAAATAAAAATAATTGTATATTTAGCTAAACAAATAAACTTGCACCATAAAAAACAAGTTTTTGACAAAATAGTTAAATTTTAAAATAAATTTATTTAATTTTCTACCAAGAAAGATTGTTCAGTCAATAAAGAATAATCTTCAATCAACAAAATAAATTTGTAACCAAATAGTTCAATTTTAAGTTAGAAAAATAGTTTTTCAACCAAATAAAATAAATTTGCAACGAAAAAGTTAAATTTTCAACCAAACAGATGAATTTTCAACCAAACAGATTAAATGCCTAGAAAACAAAATATCGACGAAAAATGGAATGATTAAATTTTTAGTTAAAAAAATTAAATAATAATTTTTAACAAAATACATGAATTTTGAACAAAATATTTTAATTTTTAATTGAATTTTCAAACTCTTAATTAAATTTTCTACCAAAATGTTATATTCCTACCAAAAATGACAAATTTTCAACAAAATAGATGAATTTTGAAATAAAAAATATAAATTTTCAACAAAGAACAGAATAATTTAATTTTAAGTTAAAGAAATAAGTTTTTAACCAAATAGAATACATTTTTAACAAAATAGTCAAAATTTTCAACGAAAAAGATTAAATGTCTATCAAAAATAGAAATTTGACGAAAAATGGAATAGTTAAATTTTTGGTTAAAAAAAATTAATTTTCTATAAAAAACTGATTTTATACTAAAAAGAAATGATTTTTAACAAAATACATGAATTTTCAAACAAATATTTTAATTTTTAATTAAATTTTTGATCAAAAAGTTTAATTTTCTACCAAAAACAGACAATTTTTCAACAAAATAGATGAATTTTCAATTAAAAAAGATAAATTAAAAAAAAAAAGTAGAATAGTTTAATTTTCATGCAGAGAAATAAGTTTTGAAGCAAATAAAATAAATTTTCAACACAACAAATAGATTTTCTACCAAAAATATTAAATTTATGTAAAAAAAAATTTCGACAAAACATTCAGTTGAAATTTTAGTTGAAAAAATTAATTTTCAATAAAAACACTCATTTTCAACCAAAGTAAAATTAATTTTCGATAAAAAAAATAATTTTTAACAAAATAGATTAATTTCCAACTAAATATTTTAATTTTCAATAGAATTTTTAACCTCATAGTTGAATTTTCAACCAAAAAGGTGAATTAATCACCAAGAAGATTAATATTCTACCACAAAAGGAAAAGCTTTAACAAAATACAGTAATTTTCATACAAATAGTTGAATTTTCAACTGAAGAAGAATAATTAATTGATGTTATGGTTTTTTGACTAGCGAAATGTAGGAAATAATATGATGTTAATTTTTTTTTCTACATGGTCTAAAATCAATATTTTTTGAATATTGATTATTAAATTTATAAGTTGTGAAAAAAATGTCTCTAGCTTCGCTGGGATCCGAACCCAAACAAACATGATAGTTAAATTTTCAGTTCAAAAATTAATTTTCCAAAGAAAAAACTA
>CAKNYM010052435.1:272198-295492 GCA_932195095.1 Andricus curvator
AGTTGAATTTTCAACTGAACAAGATAAATGCTCAACCAAACATAGAAGAGTTAAATTTTCAGTTAAAAAATAATTTTTTCAAATGTTAACAAAACACTTAAATTGAAAAAAAAAAGATTTTTCAACAAAAATGATGATTCATCAAAAAAAGAAATGAATTTTTAACAAAGTAGTCCCACTGAGCAGATTTTTTTCTAAAAAAAGGGTAATTAGTGCGCGCGTAGCGTGCACAATGTTCTAGTTAAATTAAAAATTAATTTCAAGGTATTTAATTTCTTTTTGGATTGAAAATTCAACAATAATTTTTTTTCCTCTATTGACTTTATTTACTAAACAATTTTTTCTTGGTTGAAAATTTATCTATTTTGTTTGGATTTCGTCTCTCTCGTTTGGAAGTTCAACTATTTAATTATTATTGCAACTATTTGTTTAAAAATAAATTTTATTATTGAAAATTTATCTTTTTGGGTTGACAACTCTTGCCTGTCGACAGAAATTTTTTTTAAATGAATATTCAAATATTTTGTTGAAAATGCAATATATTCCGACTTGAAAATTGGGAAATTTGAACAACTACATTACTTTGCGGAATCCTGGAACCGTGATTTAAAAAAAAAATAAAAAAAGATAAAATTAAAATTGAAAAAATGTATTTATAGAATTCGTAAGATTTTTTGGACCACCTACCCTAAAAAGCCTTGCATAATTAATGGACATTTCCTTATTTAATTTCAATTTTAAATTTAGTTCCTTATGAACTGTTTGCGAAATAGGAAATTTCGATTAGCCAAAACTGGTTTCGTGGCTTATATTCTATGATTTATCGGAAAGGTAAAAAAGAAGATTTGGAACTTCTGGCAATAAATCGCTGTTTCCGGTACCCAAAGTCCATGGTTATCACGATTGTCCCCGAAACTTCCATATTTGCGAACTTATCGCAAGGGGGGTAAACGACCTTATCCTCTTTAGTATAAAGACGCAACCGGACATTATGAGTTTAGTCAGTGTCCCCTTGAATTTGGTTCAGGTGTCTTCCTCCTCCGAAAAAAAGGAAAAAATCTACTATTTTTTTGGTAATTATTTAATGTACTAGCAAAAATAGCGCGCTAGGCGCGCTTATTGGACATTTCTTATTTTGATTCCCTAATTATCAAATTAAATTATATGCTTCAGTTTGAAGTATTATACAATATAATTGATAATCATAAGTTAAAATGAATGTATTTAAATAGCTACATCTGTGTCTGTAAAATGGAAGAGTTTTCAATTGTAAATCTTCAAAATTGAACTATTCGGAAATAAAGTTCAAAATAATTACATACCTTTAGAATATAAATGTTGAAAATTGAATAATTTGCATTTTGCAATTCTATATTTTCATCTTCATAATTAAACTATTCCAAAAAAATGTTCCAAATTACATATCTTTAAAACATACAGCTTGAAAACTAAATTATTTGTAATTCTATGTTTTGAGAAATTCAGGAACTTTCAATTGAAATTCTTCAAAATTGAACTATTAAACAAAAATTACATTATTTTAAATTATGCACATTGAAGACCTTTTTCGAAAAGATGTTAAAAATTTTATGATTTTGATTTTATTTTTAATTTTATACATATATCTTTAAAATTAAAATATTTTGAACAGTAAATCGTTAAAATTGAAGAATTTTTAATTGTAAATGTTCAAAATTGTAGAAGTTTATATTGAAAATCTAAAATAAAAAAATAATAATGAATGAATAATAAACATTATGATGAATTGAATAAACAATAATGAATCATAAAATAATAATAAACTGCAAACAATCAAAACTAAATAAGTTAACGAATTTTTAATTGTAAATATCTTCAAAATAAAACGATATAAATTCCCGCATAAACTTTTTAATTTTTTTCCTTGCATGTAAATCCTCCTGAGATAGAATCTTACATTTAAATTTAAAATCAAAGGAAAAATTTTAAATTAGTAAAAGCCGATTAGAATTAAAAGTAAATTAAAATTGTATGAACGCTGCACAGTGTAGCCAAAAGCACTTTTTGTGGACAAAAGTCTGTCTACAACCCAATTTTCAATGGATTTCGACGTTCTTTTCTTCCTCATAGAGGAAGCTTTGTAATGGTAACATTTTTCAAATTTTTCAAATTCATTTAATTGAACCTTCCCCAAATTAAAAATATCTATACAATGTGCTAAGCAATTGTCAGGATGTGTGTGTGTGTGGATGTGTGGATGTCACACTTTTTTGTGAACACGATAACTTGAAAACGGTTGTAGATAAATTGATGAAATTTGGAGGGCTTATTTTCCCGACTAATATCTTGAAACTGACCAAACGATTTCTAAAAATATTTGTTGCATTTTTTCTGAGCACTTAATAATATTTGAAAAATCGGTTTTTTATAGTAAAACTTTTTTCATTGACATAATTCAAAGTTGATGCAAGAATATGAAAGATTCCTTGGTTCGAGACGAATCGATTGACCTATACTATTAATATATTTTATTGAAGCGCAGTGAAGTTATGGTAATTTATATATTTTGAAAATCGATTTTTATAATAAAAATGTTCTCATTCTCATAATTTAAAGTTGATGCGAGGATAGAAAAGTTGTGTTGATTCAAGACGAATCGATTGACTTATAACATTGATACATTTTTTCCAAGAGTAAGGAAGCTATAATAATTTATATATTTTTAAAATCGGTTTTTTATATTAAAACTTTTTTCATTAGCATAATTCAAAGTTGATGCAAGAATATAAAAGATTCCTTGGTTCGAGACGAATCGATTGACCTGCAATATTAATACATTTTATTAAAGAGTAGGGAAGTTATGGTAATTTATATATTTTGAAAATCGATTTTTATAATAAAAATGTTCTCATTCTCATAATTTAAACTTGATGCGAGGATAGAAAAGTTGTCCCGAGTCGAAATTTTAGCCCTATTTAAGCCCTGCATAGTTCCAAACAGAACCTACTTTAGGCCTGCCTAACCCCCTATGTCCTCTTTTGAACCCCGTTGGACCTGATTTAGCCCTCTTTAGAACCTCCTATGATACTCACTTGTATATTTTTAAGACCTCTACTCTTTTAGTCCTCCTAGGACCTATCTCTACTGTTTTCGTATTTGTATAACTTAATTGCATACTTATTATTATTGTTTAATTTCCTTAATTTGTCACTGCATAATAAAAATAGTTAATAATAATCAGGCAGAGTTAAAAAGGTGAAATATATCAAGTTCTGGAAATTTCAGCCTAAATACACATTTTTTGACAAAAAAATAAATATATTGAATCTGAAGTCGCGTCGCTTCTTGCGTTGTTTTATTAAAAATTTCAGTTTAGTTAATATATTTCGTCGTGTATTTTGAGATATGGCACCAGGTCGTAAGAAAAAGTATGCCCTTATTTGGTGGGTCAACAGTGAGTATAAGAATACAATCGAACTGTCACATTTTCCGCAAAAACAACGGAAAATAAATGATATTTTATATATATATATATATATATATATATATAAATATATATATATATGCCAACGGTGATACCACGCTGAAAACACCAGTTCTCGTAAGATCACTGAAGTTAAGCATTGTTGGGCGCGGTTAGTGTTTGGATGGGTGACCGTTCAGGAATACTGCGTGCTGTTGGCCCGTCGTGGGTGTGGTGGGCCCACATTGGTAGTAAATATCCACCTAGAAACACTACCCGAATCGGGTAGTGAGGCAATGAACTTTCGAGTTCGAACTGCTAATCAATGTATGTATGTATATACATATATGATATTCTATTTCGTCTTGTGATTGAGTTGTGTATGCATTTGTTGAAATATCAAATATAAAGGAAAAACTAGATGGAATATCGAATTTAGAGGTTAAGTAAGAAATAATGACACATTGTAGTAGAGGCAGGATGCCACATGTCAGATCGACAGGGAAAATAATTTTGCAGGGAAATGCGAGTAGCTGTCAGAGAAAATATAAATTGATATATAAATAATAATAAAGTAGGATCACTTGCGTAACTTTGTCTTGCAATTTTTTTTATCAGTATGACTTTTTATTAATAATTATGTTAGTTTGACATTTATGATGTGCTTTTTTTTGTCATATTAGATGTACGTTGCTTTTACAGTTTACTTAATAAAGTTTAGATTTATAAGGATTTCGAACGATATGGCAAGCAACATAAGATGGTCATTGACATCTCTCTAAACACATGCGTCCATTTCTTTTACTCAAGTTCGTATCATTGGTGTACTATAAATTGTGTTAATGTAAGTACACTACGTAAGGTATATTACTTACAATTTTTCTTCATGTTCCTTGTAATTCGCGCAAAATTCGTAATATAATTCATAATTCCAAAAACTGTTGTCCTTATTGCCTTAATTTTTACAAGAAATTAACAATTTAGAATATTTTTGCAGATACAAAGCTCAAAATCTTCTAAGGCTAGAAGTGACGCCACATGACAGGATAACCGTTTTCCCAGAATAAACACACGGATATCAAAAATATAGGGCCAAAATTTAAAATATGAATATTTTAATAAAAAACTATGGTCGTTCTTTATTACAAACATTTTTATAAATAAAATTATTCAGACATTAGGTGATTGATTTTCGCAATTTTTGATCTGTTCATTAGTTATTGGAATTGGTGTTTGTTATGAAATCTTAATTCCATAAATTGTTGCAACAAAACAATTTGTTTTTATAATAAGAAAAACCAGTTGCAGTAACTAATGAACAGATAAAAAATTGCGAAAATTAATCGCCTGATTTCTGAATAATTATATTTCTAAAAATTATTGTAAAAAACGATAATATTTTTTTATTACAATATTCATATTTTAAATTTTGGCCCTATATTTTTGGTATCCATGTGTTTATTCTGGGATAATGGTTATCTTGTCATGTGACGTCATTTCTTATCATAGAGGATTTCCAGGGCTACAGTAGGGCCTAAAAAGAGGACATAGGAGGTCTAAAAGAGGGTTTAATTTCTATTAAAATTAAGCCCTCTTTTAGTCCTGCTAGGTGGTAAAAATGGATTTATATGCCACCTAGCAGGGCTAAAAGAGGGCCTAATTTTAATAGAAATTAAGCCCTCTACAGAATCTCCTAAGATCTATTAAGTCCTATAATAGAGGTCTAAAATAGGGCCCATATTTCGACGCGGGGTGTTGATTCAACACGAATCGATTGACTTATAACATTGATACATTTTATTGAAGAGTAAGGAAGCTATGGTTATGCATAATATTTGAAAACACGGTTTTTTATAGTAAAACTTTTTTCACTAACATAATTTACAATTGATGCAAGAACGGAAAAGATTCCTTGATTCGAGGAAAATCGATTGATCTATAATATTAATACACTTTATTGAAGATTAAGGAAATTATGCTCATTTATAATATATGAATCATCTGTTTGTAACAGAAAAACTTTTTTCATCGACATAATTCAAAGTTGACGACGCATGAATAGAAAAGATTTTTTTATCATAAATTTTCAAATAGAATAATTCTGACAATTTAAAAAAAAATAGAAAGCTGGCAAAGGGATAGGGTGCGACAGAACTTTTCCCTTCCCTTTTCCAGCTCGAAAAATTATAATTTCGAATTCAAAATTTGATTTGTCTGATTTGTCTTTGTATTCAAAAATTGTTTGTATTATTTTGTAATTTTGTATTTTTTGTAAATTTCTATTTTTAAATTGTGCACAGTCTAGCCAAAAGCACTTTTTGTGGACAAAAGTCTGTCTACAACCCAATTTTCAATGGATTTTGACGTTTTTTTTTAAATAACCGTAAGGCTTTCGGGTATATCGAATCGGTGCGAGAATTTCGATTTAGCTAAACCAAAATTTTTCATTTAACAACAAAATAAACCATATTTTTATATCCTAACTTTCAGATGTACCTTTTTTTGTAGGATCTGCGAATTGACTAAAGAAGAGCTTAAGTCAGTATAATTACTATCTAGCAATAGTTTTCAGTAGGCTAGAGTAAGAAAAAAAATGGTTTAAAATGTTTTAAACAAATAAATGAACAAAAGCCATTTTTTGTGATTCGCAATTTGTTGTTTGAAATTCGCAGTTTTTTTTTAATATGAGTAACTTATCAAAATTTCAGAACTTTAAATATTTAATCATTAATATGGAAGCGTTTTTAATTTTGACAATCTACAGTTTGAAATTTCTGTAATTTTGATGCCTTACATTCAAAATTTCTTCAGTCGGGAAGATTTTGAATTGCAGACTTGAATTTCAATCTTCAAAATCATCAAAATTTAAGAATTTTTATTTATAAATGATCTTCAAAATGAAAGAGTTTTCAATTGTAAATTTTTAAAATTGAACTATTCCGAAATAAAGTTCAAAATAATTACATACCTTCAGAATATAAATGTTGAAAATTGAATAATTTGCATTTCGCAATTCTATATTTTCAAAATTCAACAATTTTCAATTGTAGCTCTTAAAAATTATAGAACTTTGAATTAAGGATTTTTCTACTGTAAATCTTGAAAATGAAAGAAGTTTAATTTTCAAACCGTGAAAATTGGACAATTGTTAATCTTCATAATTAAAATATTCAAAAATCTGCCCGCTTCGCGGGCACATTCTCATCGCGCGCTTCGCGCGCGGCTCGCTTCGCTCGCAAGTTTGAGCGCGCCTAGGGCGCGCAACTGTTGTATCTCGCGCTTTACGCTCGGTTGCTCTAGATTTTTCAACTTCGTGTTCGACTTCGATGAAAAGAAAAAGTTTGTTTGCAAATATTATAAAATTATCAAAACCTCTACATATTAAGTGATTGTTAAATTTGTTTTTATTTTAGACTGAAAAGGAACTTCATTTACTCAAGGTTCTATCGACCTTAAGGAACACATTCTCATCCAGACACTCGTGCTTCGCGCTCGATATTTGATTTGAAAATCATTTGAACCTTGCGTTCCACGCTCGGTTCTGTGCATTTGATTTTTCTATTTTCAATGCTGTTTTTTACGAATAAAACAAAAACTACGCGTCATATCAAAAAGTGAATGATGAGAAATTTGTAGATCTTTTTTGGGTGCACAATTTTGGTGGAATGATCTTTTCTCGTATCTTGCATAGTTTCACAGCAAAATGGAATTTTTGATTATTTTTTTGTGCGATTAAAATTTGAATTTTTTATTTTTCAAAAAATTCAAAAATTTGTTATGAAAATATTATAGGGCGTTCAAAAAGCAACGTTTTTATCCTCTTGACTTTTTTTCATATCGTGCGTTTTTCGGCTTAAAATGTACATTTTCGTTTGTTTTTTGGAATTTTGAAAATGCTATAACTCCAGTAATTTTTGTTTTATCACGAAAAGTCATTAGAATATTTTGTTCTTCATTTTGCGTACTACTAATAACCATACATAGAATTTTTAAATCTTCAAAAAAAGTGGTCTCAAAAATTTTCAAAATGTGCTCACTTTTTGAATTTTCATCCAAAATAGCTGGTTAACGAACTCGTTCTCTATTTTTCGGCCATAAAAAAGTGTGCCAAAGCTCAATCAAATCTGATCATTTTTTCGAAAGTTATCGTGGCTACAGACAGACAGACAGACAGACAGACAGACAGACAGACAGACAGACAGACAGACAGACAGGCAGACAGACAGACAGACAGACAGACTACAGACAGACAGACACCTTGGTAAAAACCGTTTTTTCTGGCTCAGGGGGTCTCAAAACGTGGAGATTTGATGAAAACCGACTATGTCAAATTTTACATAAAACCAATACCTTCTCATTAGAATGAGAATGTAAAAAAAATGTTTCAAATTACATACCTTTAAAAAATACAGCTTGAAAACTGAATTATTTGTAATTCTATGTTTTGAGAAATTCAGGAACTTTCAATTGTAATTCTTCAAAATTGAACTATTAAAAAAAATTACATTATTTTTTTTATTCAAATATTTTATTTTTTCAAAAAGATGTTAAAAATTTTATGATTTTGATTTGATTTTTAATTTTATACATATATCTTTAAAATTAAAATATTTTGAACAGTAAATCGTTAAAATTGAAGAATTTTTAATTGTAAATGTTCAAAATTGTAGAACTTTATATTGAAAATCTAAAATAAAAAAATAATAATGAATGAATAATAAACATTATAATAAATTGAATAAATAATAATGAATCATAAAATAATAATAAACTACAAGCAATCAAAACTAAGTAAGTTATCGAATTTTTAATTGTAAACATCTTCAAAATAAAACGATATAAATTCCCGCATAAACTTTTTAATTTTTTCCTTGCATCTAAATCCTCCTGAGATAAAATCTTACATTTAAATTTCAATTCGAAGCAAATATCAAAGGAAAAATTTTAAATTAGTAAAAGCCTATTAGAATTAAAAGTAAATTAAAATTGTATGAACGCCGCACAGTGTAGCCAAAAGTACTTTTTGTGGACAAAAGTCTGTCTACAACCCAATTTTCAATGGATTTTGACGTTTTTTTTAATGAGCATAAGGCTTTCGAGTATATCGAGTCGGTGCGAGAATTTTGATTTAGCTAAACCAAAATTTTTTATTTAACAACAAAATAAACAATATTTTCATCCTAACTTTCAGATGTACATTTTTTTGTAGGATTTGCGAATTGACTAAAGAAGAGCTTAAGTCAGTGTAATTACTATCTAGCAATATTTTTCAGTAGGTTACAGTAAGAAAAAAATTGTTTATAATGCTTTAAACAAATTAAAGAACAAAAGCCATTTCTTGTGATTCACAATGATGCGAATCGACCAAAAATGTCTTGGCAATGACTTCTTGCTGTCATTTTTTTCAAATTAATAACAACTGGTAATTATTTGAACAATATTTATAAACAAATTCACATTTTTAACATTATTCCACGAATTGGGACAATTTTTTTGCGGAACCAACTAAAAATGTATCGTTAGTGACTCCTAGCTATAATGTTGTTCAAATTGATAAAAAATATTAATTTTTTCAACAATTTTTATGAATAAATGCACATTTTGACCATTTTTCCAAGAATACGCTCCATTTTCTTTACGAAATCAACTAAAAATGTATTTCCAATGACCCTTTGCTATGATACTTTGCCAACGGATAAGAAAAGTTAATTATTTAAACAATTTTTATTAACAAATGACCTGTCCAGGAGCTCAAAGATGTGTATGCAAAATTTGGTGCCGATTAGCTAAAAACTCAACTGTACAAATTTGAATTTTATACAGTAGATTTTAATTTCAGAACTGAATAATATATTTTTATTACAATTTTAAAGTGAGGCTTCTTCTTTGCTGATAGTTCAAAAAATTTACAACAAAATGTAGATTTTTACAGATTCTAAACCAAAAATTTAGAATCTTTTTAAGAATTTTGAAAGGTTTTAAAATAATAAAAAAAATTTGTAAGATTTCTCGGAAAATTAAAAACAAATTGTATATTTTTGAAGGTTTTGAAATAAAAATTTGAAGCTTTTCTGAGATTTTCAAAATTGAAAAAATAACCTGGATGATTCGAAGGCAATTTTTCAAATTTTGCAGAAATTTTTGCAGATTTCGAATAAAGAAATTAGAAGATTTTTAATAATTTTGTAAGGATTCAAGAGGATACAAAAATTAAAAATTTTAAAAAAGTGTTTGAACATTTCAAAAGATTTCCAAAATTGTTGAAAAAGAATCTCCAAGTTCTTACGGCAATTTTTTAATTTTTCAGCATTTGAAAAAAATTTAAAGAAAAAAGTGAATCATTTTAAAAGATATTTACAAATCTACAAAATTTTTAAATATTTCGAAAAAAGAAGAAAAATTCAAATGATTTTTTGTTAAATTAGTTTTAAGAGAAAATTGAGAAAGACTTTCAAAATTTTCAAAAAGTTATACTGGAAGATTTTAGAGCGAATGTTTTAACTTTGCAGGAATTAAAAGAAAATTTAGGAAAAAATTGAATCATTTTAAAAATGCAAAACATATTTAGAAGTTTTGAAAAAATTTCAACAATTATTTAAAATTTGAAAGAATTTAAAACAAAATGATTCGTAGGGTTTATAGAAAAATTTACAATGATTTTTCATTATCAATAATTAATTTTAAGAGAAAATTAAAAAAGATTTTTGAATAAATTTTTTCATTTTGCAGGAAGTAAAAGAAAATTTAGGAAAATTTTGAATAATTTAAAAAATTCAAAAGATATTTAGAAGTTTTGCAAAAATTTCAAAAATTATTTAATGTTTGAAAAAAGTTTGAAAAATGTAGATTATGGAAGATTTCGAAAATAAATTAGAATCTTTTTAAGGATTTTGAACGTTTTCAAAATAATAAAATAAAATTATAAGATGCCTTGGAAAATTAAAAACAAAATGTATATTCTTGAAGATTTTGAAATTCAATTTTCAACTGTTTATGGTTTTCGAAATGTTACAAAATGTTTCAAAATAATAACAAAAAATTTGTAAGATTCCTAGAAAAATTTACAATGATTTTTTATTTTGCAAAATTAATTTTAAGGCATCCAAATTACAGAAATGTTAAACTGTAAATTGTCAAAATTAAAAACACTTCTATCTTAAAGATTAAAGATTTAAAGTTCTGCAATTCTTATGAGTATAGAGTATAGAATAGTATAGAGTATAGCATTTTTAATTGTAAAACTTAAAACTTGCATAATATTTAATTGTGAATTTTCAAAATAAAAAATTTTTCGATTTTAAAGGTTTTCAATTTAAAGTTCTACAATTTTGAAGATTTACATTTTAAAATTCTTTAATTTTAAATATTTGCTTTTGAAGATCCTTTAATTTTTCATGCGTATAATTTTAAATGATGTAAGTTTGAATGTTTTTTTAAAAAGTCCCATTTTTTAGATTTTCAATTCAAAGTTCAACAATTTTAAAGACTTAAAATTAAAAACTCTTGAATTTTAGAGACGTATAAATAAAAATTATCAAATTTTAATGATTTTGAAGATCAAAGGCTAAGTTTTCAATTCTTAATCTTCCAAATTGAAGAAATTTCGAATTTGAATCATTAAAATTACAGAAACTTTAATTGCAAATTGTCAAAATTAAAAACTCTTCTATAGTAAAGATTGAAGATTTAAAATTCTGCAATTTTGAAGAGTTAAAATGGAAAATTCTTGCACTTTGAAATATAGAATAAGAAAAATTTTTATTTTCAAGCTACACATTTTAAAGGTTTGTAATTTGGAACATTATTTAAAAATAGTTCTACTTTGAAGATTTACCATGGAAAATTTGTGAACTTTGAAAATATAAAATTGTAAATTATTCATTTTTCCAGATTTATTTTTGAAGATATGTATACATATCTTCAAAAATAAATCTGGAAAAATGAAAAATCTGGAATAGTTCAATTTTGAAAATTTACAATCGAAAACTCTTTAGAATTATCACGCATAAATAGAAAAATCTCAAATTTGGATGATTTTGAAGATCAAAAGTCATGTTTTTAAATCGATATCTTCCAAATTGAAGAAATTTCGAATCTAAATTACAGAATTTCTCAATTGTAAATTGTCAAAATAAAAAATTCTTTGATTTTATAATCTTGCATATTAAAGTTCTCCAATTTGGAAGGATTATAATTGAAACGTCTTGAATTTTGAAAGCATTGAATTACAAATCATTTAATTTTCACGATTTATTTTTTAAAGGTACGTGATGTGGTACATTTTTTTCAAATAGTTCAATTTTTAAGATTTAAAATTGAAAATTCTTCAATTTTCACGATTAGAAAGTGAAAATTCTTCAATTTTGAAGATTTACAATTGAAAAATTTTTAAAGATGCATAAATAAAAATGCCTCAATTTTGAAGATCAAAATTCGAGTTTTCGATTCTAAATCTTCCAAATTGAAGAAATTTCGAAGGTGAATCATCAAAATTACAGAAATTGTGAACTGTAAATTGTCAAAATTAAAAACTCTTCTATCTGAAAGATTTGTAATTTTTAAGAGTTACAATTGAAAATTCTTTAATTTCAGATAAAGCAGAATTATAAATAATTAAATTTTCAAGCTTTATGTTTTAAAGATATATGATTTCGAACATTTTTTTGGAATAGTTCAATTTTGAAGATTTTAAAAATAGAAAATTCTTCAATTTTAACGATTTGAAAATTAAAATTCTTCAATTTTGAAGATTTGCAATTGAAAACTCTTCAATTTTAAAGATAATATGGGAATTCTAGATCAATCTAAAAATATATACCCTCCCCCATTACCACCTTCTAAAACTCTACAACTGTAACTAGAATTTTTTTTTTGAAGAGTTACAATTGAAAATTTTCAAATTTTTAAAACATTGAATTACAAATACATAATTTAATTTTTAAGCTGTATATTTTAAAGGCATGTAATTTGTAATATTTTGGATAATTCTTCAATTTTCACGATTTGAAATATAAATTCTTCAGTATTGAAGATTTACAATTGAAATCCCTTTATTTTTAAAAGATGTATAAATAAAAATTCTCAAATTTTGATGATTTTGAAGATCAAAAGTCGAGTTTTCAATTCTATATCTTTCAAATTGAAGAAACTTCGAATGTAACTCATAAAAATTACAGAAATTTTCAATTGTAAAACTTAAAACTTACATATTATTTAATTAATTGATAATAATAAAAATAATTAATAATATTTTGGTAAAAAATTATTCTTCTTGGCTTAAAACTCAACTCCTTGCTTGAAAAATGAACTACTTTGTTAAACATTTATTGTATTAAATGAAAATCTATCTCTGGTTGAAATTTTAACTATTTTGTTAAAAATTCATTTTTTTCGCTGAAAATTAATTTTTTAAACTGCAAAATTACCTATTCCATTATTGGCTGAAAATTTATCGTTTTTAGTTTAAAATTAAACTATTCGGTTGGAAACTAACTTTTTTGCTGAAAATTCATTTTTTTGGGTTGTAAATTCAATTGTTTTGTAGAAAAATCGTCTTTTTCACTTAAAAACTCGACTGTTTTGTTGAAAATTCTATTATTTTCGTAGAAAAGTCAACTATTTGGTTGAAAATTAACTTTTTGGTTGAAAATTCAACTATTTTTTAGATAATTCGCCTTTTTGGTTTGAAAATTCAACAATTTAGTTGAAATTTTTATTCTCTCTTCACTGAAAAATCTCTCCTGAATGAAAATTAAAGTCTTTAGTTTAAAATTCCTCTTTTAGGTTTACAAATTTATTTCTTCCATTAATTTTTTTTGTAATTCAACTGCTTGTCTACAAATTAACCTGTTTTGGTTAAGGATTTAACTGTTTTGTCGATGATTCGTCTTTTTTGATTAAATTCTGTTTTTCGTTTGAAATAAAAATAATTTTTAGTTGAAATGTCAAATATTACATTTTTCGTTAAGAATACATCTTTTTGATTAAATTCGTCTATTTTTGATTCAGAATTAAAATCTTTTTTGAAAATTTAACTACTTGGTTGAAAATTAACTTTTTTGTTGAAAATTCTATTATTTTCGTAACAAATTCAACTATTTTGTTGTAAATTAACTATTTGATTGAAAGTTAACTTTTTGGTTGAAAATTCCACTATTTTTTTAGAGAACTCGCCTTTCAGTTTGAAAATTCAATAATTTGGTTAAAAATTTTATTTTCTCTTGACTGAAAAATCTTTCTTGGTTGAGAATCAAACTCTTTAGTTGAAAATTCCTCCTTTTTGGTTGAATTCTGTTTTTTATTTAAAATAAAAATCATTTCTATTTAAATGTCAAATATCAAATTTGTCGTTAATAATACATCTTTTTGGCTAAATTCGACTGTTTTTGATTTAAAATTAAAATAGTTCTTGGAATTGAACTATTTTATTGAAAATTTAATTATTTTGATAAAATTTGAACTATTTTGTGGAAAATTTAATTATTTTGTAGAAAATTTAACTCTTTTGTTGAAATCTCATCTACTTGGATGGAAAATTATTTTTGTTTGGGTTAAAAAGTCAACTGTTTTTAAAAAAAAATTCGACATTTTAGCTTGAAAACTCAATTATTTCGTTGACAATTCATCTGTAATGGTAGAATATTATTTTTGTTGTTGTAGAAAATTCAACTTTTGTTGAATATGCAAAATATATTTAGACTTTTTTTTTCAAATATTTCATATTGAATCCAACATGGTACCTACACATTATTTTTATTTAAAAGAATTTATTCCCCTATTTTCGTAAAAAATCACCAGTATCCCCTGTTTTGAGAGCATTTTGGCCTTGTTTCGTGTTTCATTTGAGACGTTTATCAAATGAAATCAAAGAAAAATTTTTTGCAAAAAGGGTGGGTGGGGGTGGCGATCTGTGACGAAGAGGGAGAAGGGTGGAAAGTGCTCAAAATAGCGTGACGTAGTTTTTGAACGGTCCTAAAAGTAATGTATGGAATTCCTGAAAGTAAAACAAGAATTCAACGATCAAATTTGGACAAACACCACAAAATGCTCCTATTTCAATTCCTAAAAACAAAAAAATTTGTTTCTTTAAACAAAAATAGAAAAGAGGAAAGAAAAATGAGAAGGCAACCAACCAAATCCCCTTCCTTCTCTTTTTTATTTCTTTCGTCTTTTTTATTTTTATTATTATCAAATCACAATATGAAAGCATGCACAATATTTACCAACGTTTCGGTGCTCACACAGCACCCTTATCAAGGCAGGAAAAATTAGAGCAGGTAGGCACAGCGACGAAATAAGGACGCTATCACCTCGATACCTTACAACTGAATGTGGGTCAAAAGACAAATCCGTTATGAACAAACAAGAAATGAGAGAAAGTCAAGACCCATGAAAACATATTGCTAAATTCAATTAATCATACTAGAATAACTTTTGTTTAATTTATCCAAATCAGTTTTTAAATTAATAGACAACTTATTTTGTTTTTTAATATAAAGCATTTCCATGAATTCTCTCTTTCTCTCTTTCTCTCATTACTTTCACTGTGTAAAATTTCAACATTATCCAGTCAAACTCATGGTCAACATCAAGAAACCCTCTCGTATGTCTAGCAAGAACACTCTTATAACAACGTCCAAAACGAACATCACTTTTGTGTTCCTCCACCCTAGTATTTAGAAGTCTGCCAGTCTGCCCCACATAAGTCATCTTACAGATCTTGCAAGTGATCTTGTTAAAAACACCACCTTTTTCAAATTTATCGAAAGGATCTTTACCAAAAGTTATTATTGAATCCATTTAAATGGTATACGGAAAATAGTATGAATATTAAATTTTTTCAACATAAATTCAATAGTTTTCGAAATTTGACCAAAAAAAGGAAGAACAAAAGTATTGAAAGAACTATATTCTCTCAATTCTTCCTGATTATCTGTAGATAAAATGTTACTTTGTTTGTTTTTGATTTGTAGAATTCTAATTGTGATATGTTGCTCAATCAACTTTTCTGGGTAATGATTAAGAAAAAGGATATTCCTAACTATATTCAAGTTCTCTTTGTGAAATGAAATGTGGGACAAACTTAGAGCTCTGTCAACTAAGTTTTTGATTACTGCAATTTTGTTTTGAAAAGGATGAGCCGAAAAGAAATTTAAAATTCTACCTGAATATGCAATTTTCCTATACCAATTGGTAATAATATTACCATCCTGACCCTTAATTACTTCTACGTCCAAAAAAATTGATTCTATTATTGTTCTCTATTTTATGGGTGAACTGAAGTTTTGAATGAAAACTATTAAAAGCATCAAAAACTGCCTGTAACTTTGCTAGAGGAACACATAATAAGGTGTCATCAACATACCGAAAGTAAAAGGGCAAAACAAAATCCAGCTTCTTTAAAGCAAAGACCTCCAAATCTTCCATAACTATTTCTGCTAAAATCGGAGAAATGACTGAACCTATGGGAGTACCGAATCTTTGCCTATAAAAAGATACATTGAATTTAAAATAAGTTGAGTTCATAATGGAAACTATCCCTTCGATAAAATCTTTTTGACTTAATCGAGTACGTGTTTTTATATTATCCCATCTATTTAAAATGGCCTGTTTAACCAATTCAAGGGGTATACCTGGAAACATTGCAACAACATCCAAAGAAATCATTACATGGTAATCAGGAACAGTTTTTTGAATAATAATTTTTTGGAATGGCCAGCTATTTTTAATATTGTATTTGGAAGTTGTAATTGAGTCTTTGCAAATTAAAATTTTGTTCTAAAAATTTCGTGGGAGTGTTAATAGTTAAAATAATCAATCTCAAAGTATAGCCATCCTTATGAATCTTTCTCAAAACATAACATCTTGCAAGAACTGTGTCTTCGGTATTTATATCAGTCCATCTTATATCCTTTCCCAAAAGTCCTTTCTTTCTCCAATTGTATGGAATCTTGAAAGTGTCTCTTCTTAATTGTTTCAACGGATTTTCATTCAATAATTCAAAGTTATCACGATTGGAAAGTAAATCCTCCATATCCCTAATATAATCCGATTTCTTCATACAAACTGTCATATTGCCTTTATCAGAATTGATGCAAATTATATTAGGGTTGATTTTAAGGAAACCTTTAGTAATCTTGAAACCTTCAGAAATTTTACGATCAATACTACTAATGTGCAAACAATTTTTATCAACAAAGCTCTTCGACAAGTGTAAAACCTTATTTCGGAAATCCTGTTGATCTAATATTGGAATTTTGTGTATACTTGATTCAACATCTTTGACTATTTCCATCATTTGTTTCGATTTACTTTTAATCACATGGTTGCTAAAACCTTTACCTAATCTGAGAATATCTGTAACTGAATCAGAAATTTGAATATTTTCCAAATTTACAAACCAAGGATCCTTATCTTCTTTTTCAAAAATCTTGTGTAAATTAAAATTTTTCTCTTGAATATTAGTTTGTTGATCAATCAAAATAGGAAGTTTGTTCTCATGTTTTTTATCATCGTTTAAAAATTTTCGATTAAGGAAAATCTTATGTTTTAAAAGATCAATGATTTTATCTTGTGGCAAACATACTTCTAATTCACTTTTGATTCTGGAAATTTTTACTTTTAAAAAATTAACATGATTTGAAACATCCTTGATCAGTAAATTCAGCATTGAGAGTTTGGAATTCTTTAAATTATGTTCAAATTGTCTATTGCAAAAATTACTGTGAAAAGCAAAATCTCGAAATTTGTTATCCAAGAAAAATATTTTTTTAGGTAAGACGTAATTTCTTCGACATTCAATCAAAAACCTTTTCTGAAGCATACTGCCTCTTAATTTTTGGTTGATATCACACCATAATTTAACCTTTCTGAAGGCTTCAGGACCATATGCAACTTTGATCCGATTAAAAAACATCATTTCAAAAAAAGGTGGTTAGAAATGACCTCCAATCCAAGTCAGCTAAATTAAAATTTAAGAATTTTAAATTAGACCAAAATCAAATTCAAAATCCCATTCAACGTCCAATAATTAATTTAATTAATTAATTTTAAGATTCATAAGGATGGCTATCCTTTGAGATTGATTATTTCAACTAATAACACTCCCACGAAATTTTTAAACAAAACTTTAATTTGATACTCAAAGACTGAATTACAACTTCCAAATACAATATTAAAAATAGCTGGGAATTCCAAAAAATTATTATTCAAAAAACTGTTCTTGATGACCATGTAATGATTTCTTTGGATGTTGTTGCAATGTTTCCAAGTATACCCCTTGAATTGGTTAAACAGGCCATTTTAAATAGATGGGAGAATATAAAAACACGTACTCGATTAATTAAAAAGAATTATCGAAGGGATAGTTTCCATTATGAACTCAATTTATTTTAAATTCAATGGATCTTTTTATATGCAAAAATTCGGTACTCCCATAGGTTCAGTCATTTCTCCGATTTTAGCAGAAATAGTTATGGAAGATTTGGAGGTCTTTGCTTTCAAGCAGCTGGATTTTGTTTTGCCCTTTTACTTTCGGTATGTTGATGACACCTTATTGTGTGTTCCTCTAGCAAAGTTACAGGCAGTTTTTGATGCCTTTAATAGTTTTCATTCAAAACTTCAGTTCACCCATGAAATAGAGAACAATAATAGAATCAGTTTTTGGACGTAAAAGTAATTAAGGGTCAGGATGGTAATATTATTACCAATTGGTATAGGAAAAGTGCATATTCAGGTAGAATTTTAAATTTCTTTTCGGCTCATCCTTTTCAAAAGAAAATTGCAGTAATCAAAAACTTAGTTGACAGAGCTCTAGGTTTGTCCCACATTTCATTTCACAAAGAGAATTTGAATATAGTTAGGAATATCCTTTTTCTTAATCATTACCCAGAAAAGTTGATTGAGCAACATATCACAATTAGAATTCAACAAATGAAAAACAAACAAAGTAACTTATGTGGACAGACTGGCAGACTTCTAAATACTAGGGTGGAGGAACACAAAAGTGATGTTCGTTTAGGACGTTGTTATAAGAGTGTTCTTGCTAGACATACGAGAGGGTTTGTTGATGTTGACCATGAGTTTGACTGGGATAATGTTGAAATTTTACACAGTGAAAGTAATGAGAGAAAGAGAGAATTCACGGAAATGATTTATATTAAAAAACAAAATAAGTTGTCTATTAATTTAAAAACTGATTTGGATAAATTAAACAAAAGTTATTCTAGTATGATTAATTAAATTTAGCAATATGTTTTCATGGGTCTTAACTTTCTCTCATTTCTTGTTTGTTTAGAACGGATTTGTCTTTTGAGCCATATTCAGTTGTCAGGTATCGAGGTGATAGCGTCGTTATTTCGTCGCTGTGCCTACCTGCTCTAATTTTTCTTGCCTTGATAAGGGTGCTGTGTGAGCACCGAAACGTTGGTAAATATTGTGCATGCTTTCATATTGTGATTTGATAATTATAAAAATAAAAAAGACGAAAGAAATAAAAAAGAGAAGGAAGGGGATTTGGTTGATTGCCTTCTCATTTTTCTTTCCTCTTTTTTATTTTTGTGCAAAGAAACAATTTTTTTTATTTTTAGGAATTGCAATAGAAGCATTTTTTGGTGTTTGTCCAAATTTGATCGTTGAATTTTTGTTTTATTTTCAGGAATTCTATACATTAACTTGATTATTGGGCGTTAACTGGGATTTTGAATTTGATTTTGGTCTAATTTAAAATTCTTAAATTTCGGTCCCAAAAATGTCGGTGAGGTAGGAATCGGATAATTTGTACATGCCCTTTACTTGAAAAAAAATTAAATTATATAAATTTTTCTTTAGGAAAATGCCAATCAAATGGGTCACATTGATTGCGGCTATTGTTGCTGGAGCAACGAAATCTTCCGCTTGGCCTTATTTCCGTCGTGACATTTTGGATAATGCCTTCGACAGCCCAGATGGATTGCTTTCGCATTTGTCACATTTAGAGCGACAGCTTTATGCGGATCCTAGTAATGAAACAGGATTTAAGGTGTCTCAATGGCACGAAGGACTGGGAGTAAATCCAGAGGAACTTGGGGAATATGTTGAGGGTGATATTCTATTTCCGAGTGCAATGTCTAGAAATGGTCTTAAAGCATCTTCTGCTCGATGGCCCGATGGAGTAATTCCTTACATGATCAGTCCATTTTTCAGTAAGAAATTTACAAAATATTTTATTATGTATTCTAGTTGTCTCAATTACCCTGCTGAAAATTTTCGATAGGATTTGATAAAAAAATGTAATAATTTTCAATCCGTTTTCTGTGACAGGAATTTTTGGAATTTTCTTTACGATTTTCAAATGTAATAATATAATGCCTTTAAAAAAATTAAATTATTAAATGAATGATCAAAGTGTATCCGTCTGGAAATCTTATACTTTTCTATCAATATTTTCTCATCGAAAGTCTATCAAATCCTATGTTTGGAATCTCGAAAATATCTGTCAAATTCTATCCGTTGTAAAATCTTATACTTTTTCTAACAACAGTTTGTTATTCAAACTCTATCAAATATTGACCGCACCCAACATGTATCAAATTCTATTTTCCAGAATCTGGAAAATTTCTATCGAATTTTACTCGTCGATAAATCTTATATTTTTCTACCAAGATATTGTCATTCAAACTCTATCAAATTTTATGGAATGATACATTTTTGGATAGGAAAGAAGATTTTTCGACGGATACAATTTGATTCAAATTGCCGAGATTCTGAAAATTAGGATTTGATACAAGCCTGAAATTGATAAGATTTGATAGAATTTCAATGAGAAACTTTTGATGGAATGTCATAAGATTTCTCGACGGATAGAGTTGGGTAAAATTTTCCAAGATTCTAGAACATAGGATTTTATACAAGTCCTGTGCCAATAAGATTTGATAGAATTTTAACGAGAATCTTTTGATAAGATTTGATAGAGGCATGATGATAATTTGTTGATAGAAAAGTATACGATTTCTCGAAAAACACGATTTGATAGAAATTTCCAAGATTCTGATACGTAGAATTTTGATGTATATTTTACTGTAGATTTGAATTTAATAGAAATATCCGGAATCGAGGAAAATATCATATGCCACAAGTTCTATGTGGATAAGATCTGATAAAGGTTTAATGAGAATCTCTTGATAGAAAAGTATAAGATTTCTCGACGGATAGAATTCGATAGAAATGTCCGAAATTGTGGTATATAGGGTATGATACAAGTTCTTTTAGGATAAGTGATAAGATTTGATAGAGGTTAAATGAGAATCTCTTGATAGAAAAGTATACCATTTTTTGATGGATATAGAAGTTGATAGAAATTTCAAAAATTCTAGTAGATATGATTTGATGTAAGATTAGATAGAGGCATAATGAGAATTTTTTGATAGTAAAGTATAAAATATCCTGATGGATAAAGCTAGATAACATTTTCTAAGGTTTTGGATTATAGGATTTGATACAGGTTCTGTGCCAATAAGATTTGATATAATTTTGATGAAAAATTTCTATGAATAGAATTTGATAGAAAATACCACATTGTACAAAATCAGGTTTGTCACAAGTTCTTTGTGGATAAGATTTGATTAAAATTTAATGATAATTTCTCGATAGAAATGTATAAGATTTCTCGATATGCAGAGTTTGATAGAAATTTCCAAAATTGTGGAAGATAGGACTTGATACAAGTTCTATGTAGATAAGATTTAATAGATACATAATGGGAATTTTTTAATAAAAAAGTATAAAATTTCTTTCTGGATACAATTTGATAAAATGTCCAAAATTCTGATACGTAGGATTTTTTACAAATCTGGGGTGGATAAGATTTGTTAGAATTTCAATGAGAATCTCTTAATAGAATAGTATAAGATTTCTGGACGGATAAAGTTGGATAAAATCTCCCAAGATTTTGGAACATAGGATTTTATACAGGTTCTGTGCCAACAAGATTTAAAAATATTTTAATAAGAATCTTTTGACAGAAAAGTCGAAGATTTCTAGATGGACAGAATTTAATAGATATGTCGGAAATTGTGGAGGATAGGATATACCAAAAGTTTTTTGCGCATAAGATTTGATAGAGAATTAATGAAAATCTCTTGAAGAAAAGTATACAATTTTTGGATGAATATAGAATTTAATAGAGATTTCCAATATTTCGCAAAATATGATTTGAGACAAGTTGCGGCTGGATAGAGGCATTGTGAGAATTTGTTGACAGAAAGGTATAAGATTTCTTGATGGATAGGATTTGATAGAAAGGTTCAAAATTGTGGAACCGAGGAAATTATACAAGTTCTTTGTGGATACGATTCGATAGAGGTTTAATGAGAATTTCTTAATAGAAAAGTGTAAGATTTCTCGACGGATACGTTTTGATAGAAATTTCCAAGATTCTGATACGTGGGATTTTGATGTAGATTTTAGTGTAGATTTAACAGAATTTATTTGAGAATATGTTGACAGAAAAGTATAAGATTTTTCTATGGATCGCATTTGATAAAATTGTTAGAAATTGTGGAAGACAGGATATGACACAAGTTCTTTGTGGATAAGTGTTTCAATAGAAATTTCAAAAATTGTGGAAAGAAGGACTTGATACAAGTTCTGGGTAGATAAGATTTTATAGAGGCATAAGGAGAATTTGTTTATAGAAAAGCATCAGATTTCTCGATTGATAGAATTTGATAGAAATGCGTGAAATTGTGGAACAGAGGATATGACACAAGTTCTTTCTGGATAACATTTGACAGAAGTTTAATAAGAAACTCTTGATAGAAAAGTATAAGATTTCTTGACAGATACAATTTGATAGAAATTCGCAAGATTTTGATACGTAGGATTTCGATGTAGATTTAATTGTAGTTTTTATTGAATTTTAATCAAAATATGTCGACAGAAAAGTATAACATTTTGGAAGATATGATATTACACAAGTTCTTTGAGGATAAGATTTGTTAAAGGTTTAATGAGAACCTCTTAATAGAAAAGTATAAGATTTCTAGATGGATAGAATTTGATAGAAATGTTCAAAATTGTGGAACAGAGGATATTATTATTCAAGTTATTTGATAGATTTTTAATGTAAATTTCTTGATAGAAAAGTATAAGATTTTGTGATGGATAGAATTTAATAGAAATTTCCAAAATGGTGGAAGATAGGATTTGTTACAAGCTCTAGGTGAATAAGATCAGATAGAAGCCTAATGAGAATTTGTCGATAGAAAAATATCAAATTTCTTGATGGATAGAATTTGATAGTAATGTCCAATATTGTGAAACAGAGGATATGATACAAGTTTTAGGTGGATAACATTAGATAGAGGCATAATGAGAAATTTTTCATAGAAAAGTATAAGATTTTTTGATGAATAGGATTTAATACAAAAATTGTGGAGGATAGGATTTGATACAAGTTCTGGGTGGATAAAATTTGATAGAGGCACAATGAGAATTTGTTGATAGAAAAGTATAAGATTCTTTTATGGATAGGATTTAAAACCAAAACTGTGAAACATAGGATTTGATACAAATTCTGGGTGGATAAGATCAGATAAAGGCATAATGAGAATTTGTCGATAGAAAACTATAAGATTTCTTGATGGATAGAATTTGATAGAAATGTCATATATTGTGAATCAGAGGATATGATACAAGTTCTAGGTGGATAACATTAGATACAGGCATAATGAGAATTTGTTGATAAATAAGAATAAGATTTTTTAATGGATAGAATTGAATAGAAATTTCAAAAAATTGTGGAAGATAGGATTTGATACAAGCTCTAGGTGGGTAAAATCAGATAGGGGCATAATGAGAATTTGTCGATAGAAAA
>CAKNYM010052435.1:295502-312808 GCA_932195095.1 Andricus curvator
GTGGGTAAAATCAGATAGGGGCATAATGAGAATTTGTCGATAGAAAAGTATAAGATTTCTTGATGGATAGAATTTGATAGAAATGTCCGATATTGTGAAACGGAGGATATGATACAAGTTCCAGGTGGATAACATTAGATAAAGACATAATGAGAATTTGTTGATAGAAAAGAATAAGATTTTTTGATGGATAGGATTTAATACCAAAATTGTGGAAGATAGGATTTGATACAAGTTTTAGGTGGATAAGTTTTGAAAGATGCATAATGAGAGTTTTTCGATAGAAAAGTATAAGTTTTTTTGATGAATAAGATTTAATACCAAATTTGTGGAAGATAGGATTTGATACAACATCTGGGTGGATAAGATTTTATAGAGGCATAATGAGAATTTGTTGATATAAAAGTATAAGATTTCTCGATGGATAGAGCTTGATAGAAATGGTCGAAACTGTGGAAGATAGGATATGAGATATGTTCTTTGTGGATAAGTGATAAGATTTGATAGAGGTTTAACGAGAATTCCTTGATAGAAAAGTATAAGATTCTTTGATGGATAGAATTGAATAAAAGTTTCAAAAAATTGTGGAAGATAGGATTTGATACAAGCTCTAGGTGGGTAAGATCAGATAGAGGCATAATGAGAATTTGTCAATAGAAAAGTATAAGATTTCTTGATGGGTAGAGTTTCATAGAAATGTCCGAAACTGTAGAAGATAGGATATGACACAAGTTCTTTGTGGATAAGTGATAAGATTTGTTAGAGGTTTAATAGGAATTCATTGATAGAAAAGTATAGGATTTTTTGATGGATAGAATTTAATAGAAATTTCCAAAATTGTGGAAGATTGGATTTGATACAAGATTTGGGTGGGCAAGATTTGATAGAGGCATAATAAGAATTTGTCAATAGAAAAGTATAAGATTTCTTGATGGATAGAGTTTGATAGGAATGTCCGAAACTATGGAAGATAGGATATGACACAAGTTCTTTGTGGATAAGTGATCAGATTTATTAGAGGTTTAATAAGAATTCCTTGATAGAAAAGTATAGGATTTTTTTTATGGATAGAATTTAATAGAAATTTAAAAAATTGTGGAAGATAGGATTTGTTTCAAGCTCTAGGCGAATAAGATCAGATAGAAGCATAATGGGAATTTGTCGATAGAAAAATATAAGATTTCTTAAAGGACAGAATCTGATAGAAATGTCGGATATTGTAAAACAGAGGATATGATGCAAGTTTTAGGTGGATAACATTAGATAGAGGCATAATGAGAATTAGTTGATAGAAAAGAATAAGATTTTTTGATGGATGAGATTTAATAACAAAATTGTCGAAGATAGGTTTTGATACAAGTTTTAGGTGGATAAGTTTTGATAGATGCATAATGAGAATTTGTCGATAGAAAAGTAAAAGTTTTTTTTATGGATAAGATTTAATACCAAAATTGTGGAAGATAGGATTGGATACAACATTAGGGTGGATACGATTTGATAGAGGTACAATGAGAATTTGTTTATAGAAAAGTATAATACTTCTCGATGGATAGAGTTTGATAGAAATGTTCGAAACTGTGGAAGATTGGATATGAGATATGTTCTTTGTGGATAAGTGATAAGATTTGTTAGAGGTGTAATAAGAATTCCTTGATAGAAAAGTATAGGATTTTTTATGGATGGAATTTAATAGAAATTTCCAAAATTGTGGAAGATAGGATTTGTTACAAGCTCTAGGTGGATAAGATCAGATAGAGGCATAATGAGAATTTGTTGATAGAAAAGTATAAGATTTCTCAACAGATAGAGTTTGATAGAAATGTCCGATATTGTGAATCAAAGGATATGATACAAGTTCTAGGTGGAAAACATTAGATAGAGGCATAATGAGAATTTGTTGATAGAAAAGAATAAGATTTTTTGATGGATAGGATTCAATACCAAAATTGTGGAAGATTGGATTTGATACAAGATCTGGGTTGATAAGATTTGATAAAGGCATCATGAGAATTTTTTCATAGAAAAGTATTAGACTTCTCGATGAATAGAGTTTGATAGAAATGTACGAAACTGTGGAAGATAGGATATGATACATGCTCTTTGTCGATCAGTGATAAGATTTGATTGGTGGAGATTTTTTGATGGATAGAATTGAATAGAAATTTCCAAAATTGTGGAAGATAGGATTTAATACAAGCTCTAGGTGGGTAAGATCAGATAGAGGCATAATGAGAATTTGTCGATAGAAAAGTATAAGATTTCTTGATGGATAGAATTTGATAGAAATATCCGATATTGTGAAACAGAGGCTATGATATAAGTTCCAGGTGAATAACATTAGACAGAGGCATAATGAGAATTTGTTGATAGAAAAGAATAAGATTTTTTAATGGGTAGGATTTAATACCAAAATTGTGGAAGATAGGATTTGATACAAGATCTGGGTGGATAAGATTTGATAGAGGCACAATGAGAATTTGTTGATAGAAAAGTATAAGGTTTCTTGATGGATAGAATTTGATAGAAATGTCCAATATTGTGAATCAGAGAATATGATACAAGTTCTAGGTGGATAACATTAGATGGAGGCATAATGAGAATTTGTTGATAGAAATTATAAGATTTTTTGATGGATAAGATTTAAAACCAAATCTACGGAACATAGGATTTGATACAAGTTCTGGGTTGATAAGATTTGATAGAGGTACAATGAGAATTTGTTTATGGAAAAGTATAAGACTTCTCGGTGGATAGAGTTTGATAGAAATGTTCAAAACTATGGAAGATAGGATTTGATACAAGCTCTAGGTGGATAAGATCAGATAGAGACATAATGAGAATTTGTCGATAGAAAACTATAAGATTTCTTGATGGATAGAATTTGATAGAAATGTCATATATTGTGAATCAGAGGATATGATACAAGTTCTAGGTGGATAACATTAGATAGAGAAAATTAACGCGATCGGCATGAAACCTCTGCGCATAATATGCGGGAAAACACTGATGGACAAAGTCCGAAACGAGACGATCCTCGAAGAATGTGGTACAGGAGAGACACTAGTTGACATATAGGAAAGAAATCAGTTAAGATGGTTCGGACATCTTGAAAGAATGAAGGATGAACGACTGACCAAACAAGTGTATAAAGGTAAAGTAAATGGTAGAATGCCCAGAGGTAGACCGCCGAAAGAATGGTTAGAATCTGTAAATGAGACATTGATCCGTAGAGACATAAGAAGCCATAGAAACACAAGAGCTTGCATGAAAAAATGCATGGACGTGAAGGAAGCTAGAGTAGTATGCCAGGACAGAAAAGTGTGGCGACAAATAGTTTATAAACAGAGTGACAATAGAATGAATGACGCTTGAAACAAAGACCTTGGAAACTAATGGGCCCAAGTGGGGAACCATACATAACAATTTTGTGAGGCTCTTCACTTGGGGTGATCGCTAGAGAGATTGATCAGCAACCTGGGTCGGAGCAGTGTTGCGGAATGAACGTGTCATTTAAATAAATAACACGAGAATTCCAGATCAATCTAAAATATCTATACCTAACACCTATATACCTTATACCTATATACCTAACTATACACCTATATACCTATTTAGCCCCTACCTATCTACTCTATACCTATATACCCATATACACACCACTGCTTTCCAACCGAGCAAGTCACGCCTACCCCGGAAGGGAAATGGCTTAATGGTATAGTAATAATGAGAATTTGTCGATAGAAAAGTATAAGATTTCTTGATGGATAGGATTTAATAGAGATGTCCGAAACTGTAGAAGATAGGATATGACACAAGTTCTTTGTGGATAAGTGATAAGATTTGTTAGAGGTTTAATAGGAATTCCTTGATAGAAAAGTATAAGATTTTTTGATGGATAGAATTTAATAGAAATTTCCAAAATTGTGGAAGATAGAATTTGATACAGGCTCTAGGTGGATAAGATCAGATAGAGGCATAATGAGAATTTGTTGATAGAAAAGTATAAGATTTCTCAATCGATAGAGTTTGATAGAAATTTCCAAGGTTCTAACACGTAAGATTTTGATGTAGATTTGACAGAAAGTTAATGAGAATATTTTGACAGAAAAGTATCCGATTTTGGAAGATATATTACACAAGTTCTTCAAGGATAAGATTTTTTAGAGGCTTAATGAGCACCTATTGATAGAAAAGTATAAGATTTCTCGATGGTTAGAATTTGATAGAAATTCCCAAAATTGTGGAAGATAGTACTTGCTAGAAGTTCTTTTTCTATAATATTTGATAGGGGCATAATAAGAATCTATTGACAGAAAAGAATAAGATTGATAGGATTTAATGCAAGTCTTATAGCTATAAGATTTGATAGAATTTTAATAAAAATATCACTATATAGAAAAGTATAAGGTTTCTCGATGGTTAGCGAATCTATCAAATTTCATCATTTTCTATACTTTTTCAGAAGGGATTTGACCTGAATAAAAAAACCCTAAATAAATGAACCCAAATGAACAAAAAGTAACTGAAATATTTTTTGACTGATTTTGTTTGTAGATGAAGAACAGCAAAATGTAATTCAGGAAGCAATGGCTGATTATCATAGACACACGTGTATTCGATTTAAACCTTATGCTGGAGTAGAATCAGATTACATAAGAATTACAGCTGGAAATACGGGATGTTGGAGTAGCGTTGGAAGAATTGGCGGACGTCAGGATATAAATCTTCAGGTTCCTGGCTGTATTTACAAAAAAGGAACCGTAATTCATGAATTAATGCATGCTGTTGGATTTCTGCATGAACAGAGCAGATATGAAAGGGACGAATTTGTCATTGTGCAATGGCAGAATATTTTGCGAGGTTAGTTTATAAATTAAACTAAAAAAAAATGTATTTGAATTACAAAATTAATTAATTAATTATTAAATTAAATTCAGTACAACCAGAATTACAAATTAATAGAGGACTGTATCGATCATGATTAGCGCGCTAAGCGCGCGAGATGCTTCTTATTGGCATTTGTAAATATTTCAGGGTGTCCTATAAAAAAAATAAGTTTCTGGTAATTTTCAGGTTACCAAACATTTTTTCAAGTAGTAACAATTGAAACTTTTTATACCTAGCCCTTTTTCCGACCGGTGCGATTATATAATTTTGAACGCCCCACCCTCAGCCCTCTAAAAAAACAAATATTTTTTTACGAATTGAAATTTATCTTTTTTAGTTTAAAATTTAACTATTTGGTTCAAAGTTCGCTTTTCAATGAAAACTAATCCTCTTGGCTAAAAATTCAATTACTTGATTGAAAATTTAATTATTCGGTAAAAAATTAATCTATATTGTGGAAAATTCAACAATTTTGTGAAAAAGTAATGTTTAAAAATGTAATAATTATTTTTTTTTTAATTGATCTTATTTTTTCTTAGAATTCATCTTTTTTGGTCAAAAATTCATTTTTTTTGTGAACTATTCATTTTATGTTGTTGCAAATTCAACTACTTGGCTGAAAGTGAAACTAATTTCTTAAATTCATTTTTTGGTTGTGAATTAAAGTATTATCTTGAAAATTCGTTTCTTTTTTGATTGAGAATTATTTTTTTAACTGAAGATTTAACTACTCCAGTTGAAGATTCGTCAGTTTAGTTGAAGATTCATCATTTTAGTTGAAAATTCATCTATTTGGTTAAAAATTTAACTATTGTGTTGAAAATTGATCTTTTTTTTCAGTTGAAAATTTAACTATTTGGTTGAAAATTCATGTATTTTGTTACGTATTCGAATGTTTTGGTAGAAAATTAATCTTCTTGCTTGAAAATTCATCTTTTTGGTAAAACATTTTTTTTGTATTAGTTGATAATTCATCTTTTTTTTAGTAAAGCTTAATTATGTTGTTGAAAATTTATTCTTTGTTAAATGAAAATTAATTTTTTTTTTTAACTGAAAATGTGACTTTTCGTTTTTTTTTTTAGAAAATTCATTTCTTGGTTGAACATTTTTTAAAAATTTTTTCAGTTAGAACAAAATTTTCAACCCAAGAAATGAATTTAAAAAAAACGTATTCTTTTTCAGTTAGAAAAAAAATTTCAACCAAAGAAATGAATTTAAAAAAAACGTATTTGCAACCAAAAATATGAACTTAACTATTTATTAATGAACTATTAACTATGTTAACTATTAGCTATGTTGACTATGTTGTTGAAATCTTTTTTTTGTTTGTTTAAATTAAAATTGATCTTTTTCAGTTTAAAAATAATTAATTAATAGCTAATTAGTAAACTTACATAAAAAAATAAGTAAATTAATAGTTAACAATTGAACTTTTAGTTGCAAATTTATCCTTTATAGTGAAAAATTCAACTATGTATTTGGATGAAAATTCATGCTTTTTGTTGAAAATTTGTTGTTTTTTTTGGGAGAAAATTATTCTTCATGGTTGAAAATTATTATTTTTTTTAAATTCAACTAATTGGTTGAAAGTTTCAAAACTTTGTCACAAATTCACGTTTTGGTTGGAGATGTATTATTAGTTAAACATTTATCTCCTTCGTTGAATATTTAACTATTTTGTTAAAAATTTATCTACTTCGTAGAAAATTTAACGATTTTATGAAAGTCATTTTTGAGGTTGAAAATTGAACTGTTTTTTGAAGATTCATATTTTCTGATTGAAAATTCAATTACTTTGACAGAAAATTCAAGTATTTGGTAGAAAATTATTTTTTGTTCAATATTCATCTTTTTTGTTCGAAAATTAATCTTGGTTGGAAATTCTTTTTTTTGTTGTTGAAAATTCTTGGCTGAACGTAAAAAACTTTGTTAAAAATTCATTTATTCGTTAGAAATTTAACTACTATGCTGAAAGTTTGTTTGTTTCTTGGTTAAAAATTAATTTTTTAAATGATAATTTAACTATTTCAGTTGAAGATTCATCGCTTTAGTTCAAAATTTATCTCTTTGGTTAAAAATGATCTATTTTGTTGCAAATTTATCTTTTTCAGTTGAAAATTCAACTACATAGTTCGTTGAAAATTCATCGTTTTCTGGTTGAAAATTAATCTTCTTGGTTGAAAATTTATTTTTTGTTGTTGAAAATTCTTGGCTGAACGTACAAAAACTTGGTTAAAAATTCATTTCTTAGTTGAAAATTTAACTACTATGTTGAAATTATGTTTCTTTCTTGGTTAAAAATTAATTTTTTAACTGAAAACTTAACTATTTCAGTTGAAGATTCATCGTTTTAGTTCAAAATTTATCTCTTTGGTTAAAAAATATCTATTTTGTTGAAAAGTTATCCTTTTCAGTTGAAAATTCATCTTTTTCTGGTTGCAACTTAATCTTTTTGGTTGGAATTTTAGTGTCGAGAATTACATCTTTGGGATTTTTTAGTCATCCTAGAATTGTGATATTAAGACTTTTTTATACTCAAACCCTTTAAAATTTTAATTAATTTAAGTGAATCTAAATCACTTAAAAATTAACAAATTTCAAATCGTTGATTATATTTTTCAAAATTGAACCATTTCAATTTTAATTACAAAATTAAAACCTATAAAAGGCAAAAATTGAAGCAAAAAAAATTAAAAATTAATTACAAATTGAAACAAGAAAATTTAGTACTCTAAAATTCTAACCATTCAAAATCAAAGAAATTATTTAATCTCTAAGGTATCAATTTTCGGAGTTTAATTTTGATCTATTTTGATTGTTAATAACACAATTTTTAATTTTTCAATTTTTAATCGTTTAATTTTTAACAATTCATTTAGAATTTTCCAATCAAATATTTTTTTATTTGAAATGATTCATTTCAATGCTTAGTTTATTAGCAATTATTTTCTTAATTTTTCATAGTTTCTAATTTATTTTTCAATTTATTTAATTCAAAATTTCTAATCACAAATCCTTTAAATTAAAAATTGTGCTACTATCAAGTGCTTCAATTTGATATTCTACGATTTTGAAGAATCAAAAATAAAATAAAATATTGTTTATAAAATTGAAACCAAACAATTTAGAATATTTGAATGTAAAATCATCAAATTTGAAACTGACTTAAATTTTAAAAAAGTTTAAGTATTCTAAAAACTTTGAAAATTATATGCTTTCTAATTAGAAACTTTCAAAATGGACAAAGCAAATGAATGAATTGGAAGATTATTATTATTATTATTATTATTAATTTTTACATATATAAAAAATTGTTTAGGTCATGAAGTGAATTTTGAAAAATCTTCGAGGCAAACGACGGATGCTTTTGGGGTTGGCTACGATTATGCCAGCGTGATGCATTATTCGCCGAATGCTTTTTCGAAAAATGGGCAGCCAACCATAACTACGAGGGTACGTAAAAATTAATTGATAAACACAAAAATTTGAGAATTTTTTTTTTAATTATGATTTAACTCAAAAAGAATATCCCTTTATATATTTTTCAAATTTCTTAAATTTCTCTATTTAACGCAATAAAAAATAATACAAATATCCTGAACAATAAACATCCCGACACTGTGAAAATCCTGTAAAACAAATTTTCGAAATATAAAATTTCCGAAACTGTAAAATTCCCGACAGAAAATTGCCGAATTCTAAAATATCCGAACTAGAAAATTCCTGAATTTAAACATTCAAAAAATTGTTTTTGTTAAATATTATTCATTTATTAAAAATGAAGTAATTAAATAATTTTATCAAACAAAATTTTCTTAATGTTTGAAGTTTTTAATAATTATGGTTTGAATTTAAAATAAAGATAGTTAAAAAAAATACACTTCAGAATGAAATTTTTTTTTTGAAAATGTGCATAGTATTTGAAAAAAAAAAATACAAAAATGTTCTCAGAATTCGAATTGTCAATTTAAAAAAAATTCTGAAAAATCCCGAAAAGTAAAATTCCCGACACCGTAAAATTCCCAAATTGGAATATTCTCAAATAATAAAATTCCCGAACAGTTTATAATGTTACCGAATTGGGGAATTTCCGAATTAGCAAATTTAAACATTAGAATAACTTCTTTTTTTTAATAAAAATATTTGATTATTGTATTTTCAATAAATAATATTGATGAAAAAAATATTCAATTGTCTAAATTCAGGAATTTTTTAATTTGGGAATTTTTCAGTTCGGATATTTTATAATTCTGCAATTTTCTATCGGGAATTTTTAAACCCCGTAATATTATAAACTGTCAAGAATTTTATTTCTCGGGAATTTTCCAATTCAGTAATGTTATAAACTGTTCGTGAATTTTCTAATTAGGGAATTTTATTCGGGATTTTTCCAATTCGGGAATTTTATTATTCGGAAATTTTATTATTAGGGAATTTTTCAATTCGGGAATTTTACGGTTTCAGTCGTCCTGCTGAATTTAATCCTGAAAAGTTTGTTTGGAAAATGTTATTAGAGTCGGAGAATATTTAAAGAGAAATTTCTTTTTTTGTTCGAGACGCACGTGTTTTTAAATTTATATTTTTATAAATTTTTATACAATTATTGTTATTTTTAATTCAAGCAAGAATATACAAGACTTTGAACAATATAACAAAATTTCCCTTTAATAAAATTATTTGATTATTGTATTTTAAATAAATGAATAATATTGATTAAAAACAATTTTTGAATTGTTTAAATTCAAGAAATTTATATTTCGGATATTTCATAATTCGGCATTTTTCTGTCGGGAATTTTATTATCGGGAATTTTGCAATTCGGGAATTTTACAGTGTCGGAATTTTTTTACAGTCGGGAATTTTCACATTCGGGATTTTTATATTTCGGCAATTTTATAAGCCCGGAAATTTTCCATTTCAAAAATTTTCTTTTTCGGGAATTTTAAATTGTCGGGAATTCCATTTTTCGAGATTTTTCAGTCGTCCCTATTTTTCGAGCTAGTTTAACATAATAATAAATAAAATATGAAAATAAAATAAATCTTCGGGTGAAGTGGGTATGTTGAAAAAAGATTTAAAAAATATTTCAGGGAGCAGCCGATGAGGTTCTGGGTCAGCGATCAGGATTTAGCAAGAGGGACATTCAGAAAATCCGAAGAATGTACCGGTGTGGAAATAAGAGGCGAAGTCTCACCGATTCTTTATTTTACTAAAAAAAATAAAAAATCTAATATAAAATAGTATAGTAGAAAAAACTGGTATCTTTAATTAAATTAAATTTTTAACTTTTACATCTTTTATGATTAAACAGAGAGATTTGAACAAAAGTAAAATAAAAATATAAATAAATCAAATTTAAAAATTACCAAAATTATAGCGTGAAATAAAAAATTGTTTTAAGCGCATTATTTTAATGATTCAAACATTTTGTATTAATTTCGATAAATATTCAATAATTGTATCTCCTTCATAAAAATATTGTATGTGAGAGAAAAGTTTAATTTAAATAATATCGATCGGTAGTAAAAATGTATGATCTTTACATAATAAATAATTTTTTAACGTATACTGAGGAATTAATATAAAATTTTGTTAAAAAATGTCAAATTAAACTTTTCTCTTATTTTTTTACGAAACTTGAACAATTTTAGAATTGTTGAGCGTCTAGTCTTCATCACTAGAATTAAGATTTAATTAAATAATAGGATTACAATAATAAAATTAGATTTAAACATTCATCGAGTTTATGAAAATAAGCTGCACTTCAGTATTAATTATATGTGTTTGTGAATGTGTTTTTTATTGACTATTTGGTAAATTGTCACGAAATTGTAAAAGTGGATAAATAAAGAAGAAAAATGAGTAAAACCTTTTTTTTATTTTGAGTAATTTTCGTACCATCTGCGATAAAATACAAAATATTTACCATACATTATTTTGAATACATCGCACGTCTACTCGAATCCTGTGGAAAAAATCATGACAATTTCAGGTTTTTTCCAGGTATTTCTGAATTTTTCCAGGTATGATATTTTGTTGAAAATTTGTCTTTTGCTGAAAATTAACTTTTTTGTTGAAAACTTAATTGTCTTGTAGAAAAATCGCTTCTTCAGCTTTAGAATTCAACAATTTGGTAGAACATTAATTTTTTTTTGCAATTCAACTTTTTGGTGGAAATTTAATTTTTTGTTGAAAGTTCATATTTCCGGGTTGAAAATTCAACTGTTTTGGAGAAAATTAATCTTTTTGGCGTTGAAATTCAACAATTTAGTTGCATTTTTTTCTTTTGATTCAAAAATCATTCTTAGTTGAAAATTTATTTCTTTTAGTAGAAATTTGATCTTTCCTGATTGAAAATTAAACCGTTTTGTAGACAATTAATTTGTTTTGGATTCGGATTGAACTATTTTGTTTAAAATTTATATATTTCGTTGAAAATGAACTTTTTTGTTGAAAATTCGTATATTAGGTTTGAAAATTCAACTTTTTTGTAGAAAATTCATTTTTTTGTCATAAAAAATTAAACAATTTGGTAGAAAATTGAACTATTCTTTTACAAATTAACTTTTTTGTTGAAAACTCGTCTTCTTGGGTTGAAAGTTCATCTTTTTTATTAAAATATTTCGATTTTTTTGGGTGAAAATTCAACTTTTTGGTAGAAAATTTATATTTTAGAGTTGAAAATTCAACTGCTTTGTAGAAAATTCATCTTTTGAGATTAAAATTTCAACAGTTTATTAGAAAATTCAACTATTTGGGTAAAAATTCAACTACTTGGCTGAAAATCAACTTTTTTGTTGAAAATTCATATTGTCGGGTTGAAAATACAACTATTTTCTAGAAAATTGGTCTTTTTGGTTTGAAAATTTATCTCTTTTAGTAGAAATTTCATCTTTTGTGTTTAAAAATGAAACTGCTTTGTAGAAAATTAATTTTTCTTTTTTGAGGATTCAACTATTTTGTTAAAAATTCACCTATTTCGTTAAATATGAACTTTTTTGTTAAAAATTCATATTTTTGTGTTGAGAATTCTACTGTGCTGTAGAAAATTCATCTGTTTGGAGTGAAAATTCAAAAATTTAGTTACTTTTTTTTTGATTGAAAAATCATAGTTGAAAATTTAACTCTTTCGTTGAAACGTGGCCTTTTTGGTTTCAAAATTCATCTCTTTTCGTAAAAAATTAATACGTTTTTGCGAGGGGTGTCTCACTCAGGATTCAAATGAAATCGTTCGAACAAAGTAAACGAATTCGTACGAATCCTAACGATTTTGATGAATTCTGATATTGACGAACCGGAATCCTTTTTTGGGAATCGGGAGCTCCGAACGCTGTACAGTCACAGCGTTGCGGAGCGTTGGAGCTACGAATTCGTCCAGAGTCCCACAAAGTTTGACGAATCCGACGAATCCAAGCAGTGACTGCGAAGCGCGGAGTCGTACAATGCGTATAACACTATAACGCACGAGTGACGCACTCACTGCTTAAATATTTCTTTTTTTTCTAATGATTTCTGAACATTAAAAACTATTTAAAGAACATTTATAAATGATTTCAAGTTAAAGTGACAATAGAAATACTAAGGATGAAAATTAATATAAGAATTTAGTAATTAATATAGTAATGAATTATTACAATTTGATTAATTCTGGAGTAAAAGAAAATTATGTTGATTTTGTCCTTAATTTTTAACGTGTGAAAATTAATTAATAAATTTAATTGATTTATTAATGTATAACTGCAAATTGTTTTATTAACATTTAATAGTAAAATACCTTGAACATATATTGGGAAATAATTCTGTTCTTAACATTTTGCTACCACCGAGGCTACCACACTATAATTTCTCAACTTTTTTACATTTTCAAAGAGATAAGAAAAATTAGATTATGGGAAAAACTTATTTTGATCTTTTTAATAATTTTGAAAGCTTTTGGTATTATATTGTTTTAAATGTTTCTCCTAAGAAGATTTTTGACATTAATAAAAATGTTAGCTTTGAGTTCAAAAAAAAAAAGAAATAAAGAAAAATTTGATATAGTAAAGTATGTAAGTAAGTATACCATTAAGCCATTTCCCTTTCAGGGTAGGCGTGAGACACTACTCGATTCCGGTAGTGTTTCCAGGTGGATAGTTTCTTGTAGTAAATAACTACAAGTGTGGGCTCACCACACCCACGATGTGCCAACAGCACACAGTATTATCGAATGGTCACCCATCCAAGTACTAACCGCGCCCAACGCTGCTTAACTTCAGTGATCGGATGAGAACTGGTTTTTTCAGCGTGGTATGGCCGTATACCAAAATATAAATACTGAAAAATTTAAAAAATCGCCCTTAAATTTGACTGTTAAGGATTGCCATTCACAGATACATTCTTTTAATGTTGAAATAAAACAAATTATGGAGAAATTAAATCAACAAGTTCCCTCCTTTATTATTAAGGAATGTTTTGAAAGGGAAACAAAACTTAATAAAATCGCCCTTAAGGATAATAGAAAACATGATCGAAAATTTTTAAACATTTTTAATGAACAAGGAAATGTACAAAAACTGCATTTAAAAATTCACTCAGTTATTTTTCATGATCAACCAGACCCTTGGATACTGAATATTTCTAATGTAATTATTCCACATAGAGTTATTGACATTTTGAGATTAGGTGATGGTTTTAGCAACAAATTTGGGGGGAAAAACTACATTCAACTACTTGAAATAATTAAAGACATTGAATCAAATATTTAAAAAAATACCTGAGAATAAAATTGATGAATTTAGATCACAATTTATGGGTTTATCGAATGATTTTTTAAATAATGATAATCCAAAAACTTGGTTAGAGAAGGAATTGAATGAGGGTTTAATTGAAACAAAAATTTTCTTAAAAAATCATCCAGAATTAATGATCACTAAATCAGACAAAGGAAGTATTACAGTAGCTATTCATAGGGATGTCTATATTCAAAAAATGTTGCATATTTTTAATGATGCAGATAGTTTTCAATTGATTCCTAATAACCCTAACATAATGCTTCAAAAAGGGACGTTCAAAATTTTAGACAGAATGAGAACTAATAAATATTTAGGCAATAATATTGAAAGATGTGATATCGATACATCAAGTACTAATCTCTCATTAGCCTATGGACTCCTGTTAAAGCTCACAAAGATGACTACCCTTTACGACCGGTCATTTTAACAATAGGTTCCCCAACTAGAAAATTGGATGAATTATTGAGTCAAATTATTAAAAAATCAATACAAATCTCAAAAACATCAATTAAAAATAGTCATGCTTTCTTAAAACTAATTGACAGTGTGATAATACCTTTAGACCATATATTTGTCTCTTTTGATGTAATAGCTATGTTTCCAAATATCCCTTACGAAAGAGTCGAAATTGCCATACAAAAACGTTGGGATTTGATTAAAATTAATACCAAAATTCCGAAAAAACATTTTCTTGATGCTGTAAAATATGTTTTTATTCAGTATATTTCAAATTTAATAATAAATTTTATAAACAAAAGTTTGGAACTCCCATAGGATCTGCTTTATCTCCTATTTTAGCTGAAATTGTCATGCAGGATTTAGAGAATTAAGTTTTTCAAAAAATCAATTTTAATATTGATTTTTATGCAAGATATGTTGATGATTCAGTACTTAGTGTACATAAAAATAATCTTAACACTCTTCTTAATGATTTTAATAGTATACACCCTAGATTACAATTTACTGTTGAGATTGAAACTGAAGGTAAATTAAATTTTCTAGATTTGGCTTTAATTAAAACTGATGAAAGACATAGTATTACTGACTGGCACAGGAAAAAGATTTGTTCAGGTAGAACACTTAGTTTTCTTTCAAATCACTCTATTCAAAACAAAATAGGAATCATTAAAAATTTGATTGATAGAGCCCTTAAATTATTACATCCAGTTTTCCATGAAAAAAAATTGAACATTGTAAACAAATTCTTTTTCTTAACCATTACCATTTTGAATTCATTGAATAACATGCGCATAACAGAATAAAATATATAAAAAACAAAAACAATGATCAAAATAAAATAAACAGAGAAGATTACAATACATTTGATACTGTTGTTCTTCCATATTTTGGTAAAATCTCGAAGATTTTGAAATCAATGTTGGGAAAATTAAGTTTACATACTATTTGTAGAATTCCTTTTAAGAGCAATATCATTGTAAAATTAGGAAAAGATAGATATGAAACGCTAGACAAAAAATGTGTTATTTACAAAATTAATTGTAAAGATTGAAATGCAGTTTATGTAGGGTAGACAAAAAGAGCTCTTAGACTTAGGAAAAATGAACATGAAAATAATTTTCGCAGAAGTCCTAGGTATCACTCAGTCCTTTCAAAACATAATGTTACACATGGTCATGACTTTAATTGGAATGATATTAAAATTCTTTATCATGAAAGAAATCAGAAAAAGAGAGAATTCATGGAGATGTTATTTATAAAGAGAGAAGGTAACAAGGCTATCAATTTAAAAAGGGACCTCTCAAGGTATAATAAAGTATGGGATAGAGTAATTAATTGGTTAAAGTAATTTTCTTTGACTAGATAATAGAAAAATTTTCTTTTCTATTAAAGAATCAATTTCTCAATTATTAATTTTGATTATATTAAACTTAATTAATTTTTAATTAATATTTTCTTTACAGGTTATATTAATGTTTCATACCTTTAGTTATTCCCTATAATTAATCCCTGATGAGGAGGTTTAAATTGACTTTGAAACATGTTGGTCCCCTTGTAGTATAAAAAGGACGCAGAAAGAAAAAAGTGAGAGGTTGGTTTTTTGGTTGACTTTTTCCCTTTTTCTCCCTGTTTTTTCCATTATGTTATTCTTGTCTCCAATTAGCTGAAAAGTGAGGTTGTTTTGGAATTTTATTTTTTTCATTATGAATATTTTTCCTGCTTATTTTGCAAAAATTCTTCGTAGTGAAATGAAATTCTTTTTAATCTTAATTTTTAAAAAATTTTAAATAGAGACACTAAACATATGATTATTTCCAATCTGCAGGGTTTGCTTATGAATAATTTTAAGATTTCTTTAAATCGAGTTTACATAGTTTTACCTCAATTTTTTGTAAGAAATATTTTCTTTCATTTAACATAAAAAAATAATAATAAAATAAAGTATGCATTGAATTTTAGTGAAAATTTTTTTTTACAAATGTATTTAAATATTTTGGATTGTTTTCTTTTCCTAATTGGAAAATTTAATAATCTTAATAGATTTATCTTAGAATCACCTACAAATGGTTTAGGTTTAATTGTAAATGAATAATTTTAAGTTTTGAATTTTGCAAAATGTGTGAGGAGAAAAAATATCGAAGACTTTGAGACAATTCTTTTAATTTCTCAGGATTTAAAAAATTTTTAGGTAAACTCAATTATACAGGGCGTCAAGAGAATGCAAAAATATTCTTAAGCTCGTTCTTAAGATTCATGAGAAAATTTAAAATGATTTTTTTCTTAATGAATTCTAAGATAAAATTGAAAAAGAATACAAAGCATTTTAAATTATTTCCTCAAATTTTGAGAAAGAGTATGCACAAGATTTAAAAGCAAAATTTGGCCACAATACGTAATTGTACAACAAATTTGAGTAAGTGTAAGAGATACTTAGAAGTTTTCGCACGATTCAAAAATAATAAAAATTTATAAGATATTTTAGGAATTTTGAAAGGTTTCAAAAAAATAAAAATAAATTATTTAGGTTCCTAAGAAAAATTAAAATAATTTTTCATTATGATTTCAAGACATTTTAAAAGATTTCTAAGATTTTCAAAGAAGAATCTGAAAGATTTTAAGACAATTTTTTAAAATTTTGCAGAACTTAAAAACATCACGAAAAATTTGAATAATTCAAAAATATTAGGAGGTTTAAAAAATTTGAAAGGATAAAAAAAGGAATTTCTTAAGATTTATGCGAAAATTTTTCAGGATTTTTTATTTTGAAAAATGAACTTTAAGGGATTTTTTATTTCTTCCAAACTTCTAAGCGTCCTGAATATCTTTTAAAAAGGCTCGAATTTTTCCTAATATTTTTTAGAATCCTGTAAAATAATTTTTTTTAAATCTTCTAGATTCTTTTTTAACACATCTGAAATATTCAAAAATATTTTTTAATTTTTTTAAGAATCTTATAAAATTTATATCTATATAAGTTTAAAAACAAACTGATAATACGTCTTTTGTTGTAAGTAATTTCAATATTTGTGACTAAAAAAAAATGTTAGAAGCTTTCAGTGTTACATCAAAATGTTGTTTTATTTATTTCTATGCAACACTTCATCTTAAAAAACCTTTTTTTTATTTAGAAAACCTTTATTATGTTTTTAAACATAATACAAAAAATGTTACGGAACTGTGGAAAGGGGG
>CAKNYM010052435.1:317977-328521 GCA_932195095.1 Andricus curvator
AGACAGTCATATTTTAGAGATGTTCCAAAATTTGAAGAACCCTAATTTAAAAAAAACAATTTAGAGATGTTCTAAAGAAAGATGACCCTTTTTGGGGATGCTAAGAAGTCGAAAAGCGATCTTTTAAGATGGTCCAATGTTAGGCCAACCTTAATTTGGGAATGTTCCAGTACTGGATCAGCCCTGATTTAAGGAATTGCCAAAAGTTTGAATACCCCTAATTTGTCATTTTCTCGAAGTTGAAGCATCTCCGTTTTGGGGAGGTCGTTAAGACGGGACTGCCTGATTTCGGGAGTGTCCTAAATTTGGAACATCTCTACCTTGGGGATGTATAGGTGCAAAAAAAAACACAATTTTTGGGATATTCCAGTTTTAGATCATTCCTATTTCGGATTTGTGACGAAGATGGAATAACCCTTATTGAAGGATGTTCCAGAATGAAATTGGACCTAATTCGGAGATGTCCCTCAAGTTGGATTATTGTGGTAATGACGTAATGTTCCAAAATTGAAACATCTCTTATTCGAGAATGGCTTCAAGTTGGGACAATCATATTTTAGAGATGTTCCAAAATTTGAAGAACCTTGAAAAAAAAAATAATTTAGAGATGTTCTAAAGAAAGATGACCTTTTTTTGGGGATGATAAGAAGTCGAAAAGCGATCTTTTAGGAAGTTTCAATGTTAGACCAACCTTAATTTGGGAATATCCCAATGCTGGATCAGCCCTAATTTAGGGATGTACCAAAAGTTTGAATACCCCTAATTTGTCAATTTCTCAAAGTTGAAGCATCTCCGTTTTGGGGAGGTCGTTAAGACGGGACTGCCTTATTTCGGGAGTGTCCTAAATTTGGAATACCCCTACTTCGGGGATGTACTGAAGGAGAAATATTCATATTTTTAGGATGGTCAGATTTCAGTAAATTCTCATTTGAGATATGTCCAAAAATTGGAAGAACCCCATTTGGGGATGTCCTAAAACCGGAGAAACTGAAGTTGGAAATGTCCCATAAATCCCGTGACGCGTTTTTCCTTTCTTTAAATAAAGATGAGAATAAAATTTTCCTGATGTGAAAAAGGATACAACGATATAAACAAAAGAAAAACGCGTTACGAGATTTATGGACGGCCCCAACTCCAATTTGGGAATGTCCAAAAATTATAAAAACACAATTTGGGAATGTTCCAAAATCTAAGCAAGCGTATTGCAAGGACATATTGTGCAAATGAAATTCCCTCATTTGGAGAATGTTCAAATATGGAATACCTCTATTTTGGGCAGTATTGAAGTAGAAAAAACCACAATTTTTGTAATATTCTAGATTGAAATCATTCATTTGGAACAACCCTAATTTGGGGACGTCCCAAAATTCGAAAAATCCAATTTGAGAATGTCCTAGAACCGGAAAACTGAAGCTGGAAATATCCCAAAATTGGACAACCCCAGTTTGGGAATATACCAGAATGAGAAAAACAGAATTTGGGAATGTCCCAAAACTGTAAAAATCCAATTAGGGAATGTTCCAAAATCTAAACAATACTATTTTAGAGACATATCCTGTAAACTAAATGTCCTTATTTGTGGAATGTCCAAATATGGAATATCCCTATTTTTTGGCAGTATAGAAGTAGAAATAAACAAAATTTGTAGGATATTCCATTTTTAGATCATTCCTATTTCGGCTATGTGGCGAAGATGGGATAACCCTCTTTTGGGAATGTCCCATAATAAGATTGGATTAGGAGAATATTCCAAAGTCCAGAAAAACCTATTTTGGGTATGTTAAGAAGTCGAAAACCCTTCTCTTAGGATGTTCTAATGGTGGACTGACCCTAATTTGGGAATGTCCCAGAACCAGATCAACCATAAGTTAGGGATATATAAGAAGTTGAAATACCCCTAATGTGGTGATTTTTAGAGGCAGGAACATCTCCGTTTCGGGCAGGGCGTTAAATCGGGACTGCCGTTTTCGGGAGTGTCTCAAACTTAGAATATCCCTACTTTGGGAATGTCCCAAAATTAACAAAATGAAATTTCCAAAATTGGAAAGAACCAATTCGGGAATGTTCCAAAATCGAAACTAGCGTATTTTGGGGATATACCCTTCAAACTAAATGCCCTGATTTGCGGGTCGTCCATAAGTTGGAACAGCCCTAATTCGAGGATGTCCCAATATTTGTTGATAACAAAATAATTTGAAGTATCAAAAAATAGAGGTTCCGAGATCCTGCAAGGGACAACCTCTCAAGTAACTTCTTTTAACAATTTTTTTTTGCATTTTTGATCAGCCAATCCACGATCTTTTGATAAAGTCCGCAGCTCTCTCGCCTATCATTATCGCAGGGGCATTGGTGTTACCAGACGGAACTTGAGGCATTATACTTGTATCAGCAACTCTGACCCCCCGAACTCCCCGAACCCTTAATTGATTATCCACTACTGCAAAAGGATCTGATGCTGGTCCCATTTTGCAGGAACCAGCTTGATGATTTTCTGGGGCTGTATCGTGTTTTATCGCACATTCCCAGTAAGCATCACATCCGAATTTTAGGTGCTCACAATTTTTCACCGGGGTCTTGTCCAACTGGAAACCGTATCTAAAAAAAAAATATTGGTTGATATGATATTATTATTATTTACAATTACAATGCCGTACTTTGAACGAAAGGCTCTATCTACATTTTTGATGAAAAGAACATTTTTTAGGGTTTCGTAAAACTAAATAGAAACCCTTAGTTTCGGTCGGGTGTCTGTCCATCCCTCGTACTTTTTTCCAAAAAGGGGAAGTGAGGGGAACTCCTAATTCACAACTCACAACTGACAAGGGGAGGGGAAATAGGGAAAATGAGGGGGGAAGAGCAGGGGTATCAAGGGATAATAAAGGGAGGGAAAGTAGCGGATATGAGGGGAAATGAGGGGAGGGTAGATGAGGAAGAAGTTGGAGAAGGGAGGAGAATCGAAGGTTGAAGTGCGGGGAGAGAAAGTAGGGCAGGAGTGGGAAAATATCGTTGGGTTCGAAGTGAACAAAACGAATTTATCTGTATAAATAAATAAATTATAAATATAATATATAAATAAAAAAATACTTAAAGTTTTAATCAAAAACAGTTAAATTCAACCAAATAATACGATTTTTCAACAAACTAGTTGAATCCTCAATCAAAACCGATTAACTTTCAACACAAAAAAAGGAATTTTCAACAAAAGAGTTAAATGTTCATTCAGCAAAGATTTTTCATTCAATGAAAAAAAATGTCATCCAAAATGTTGAATTTTCAAACCAAAGGAACTAATTTTCTACATAAAAGTTAAATATTCAAGCCAAAAATATGATTTTTTACCAAAATAATTGAATTTTCAATCCAAAGAGATGGGTTTTAAATCAAATAAATGAATCTTCAACTGACAAAATGAATTTTTATCCAAACAGTTGGAATTTCTACGAAAAAGCAGAATTATTTCTACCTAGAAAGACCAATTTTTTACAAAATAATGAATTTTCAAGAAAAAAGATGAATATTCAACCAAAAATAGAATAATCAAATTTTTAATTGAAAAAAAAAATTCGACAAAAGAAGTAAAACTCCATCAAAATAGATAATATTAAAAAAAAAGAAATTAATTTTCAATACCAAAAAGATGAGGTCTCAACTAATGAGATTACTTTTCTACCAAAAAGGCGAATTTTTAACAAAATACACGAATTATCAACCAAATAGTTGAATTTTCAAATAAAACGAGATAATTTTTTAACTTAAAATATAATAGTTGAATTTTCAGATAAAAAAAAAATAAGCCCAAAATAAAGAAATAAAGTTTCAACAAGTAAGGTACATTTTCAGCCAAGAAGATTAATTTTTTACAAAAAATATGAATTTTTACTAGATACATGAATTTTCAACCAAATAGTTAAATATTTAACAAAAAATGGAATAGTGAAAAAGTTAAATTTTCAAAAAATGAAATTAATAATCAACCAAACAGATTAAGTTTCTAACAAAAAAGACAAAAAAGAGTTAAAAAAGTTCATTGTTAACCAAAAGAAAACTAATGTCCTACAACAAAGTTGAATGTTTAACCCAAAAATATGAATTTTTCACCAAAATAATAGAATTTTCAATCCAAAAAGATGAGTTTAAAAAAAAAAAAATGAATCTTCTACTACAAAAATGAATTTTTATTCAACCAGTTGAATTTTTAACCAGAAAGCAGAATTATTTCTACCGAAAAAGGCCACTTTTCAACAAAATACATGAATTTTCAACCAAAAAAGATGAATTTCCAACCAAAAATAGAATAGTCAAATTTTCAATTAAAAAAAAAATTGTCGACAAAAAAAGCAAAACTCGAACAAAATAGATATTATTTTAAATAAAAAAATTAATTTTCTACCAAAAAGATGATGTCTCAACTAATGAGATTACTTTTCTACCAAAAAAGACGAATTTTCAACAAAATACATGAATTATCTACCAAATAGTTCAATTTTCAACTAAAAAAGATCATTTTTCAACATTGAATAGGTAAATTTTCAGATGAAAAAAAAGCAATTTCAAACTAAAGAAATAAATGTTCAAGCAAAAAGATAAATTTTCTACAAAAAAAGATGAATTTTTACCTGATACACGAATTTTCAACCAAATAGTTAAATATTTAACAAAAAATGGAATAGTTTAAAAGTTAAATTTTCAAAAAATAAAATTAATTTTCAACCAAAAATATGAATTTTTAACCAATTAGATTAAGTTTCTAATAAAAGAGATGAATTTTCAACTACAAAAGATAAATTTTCACAAAAAAAATAGTTGCATTTTTAGTTAAAAAGTTCTTTGTTAACCATAAAAAATTAATTTTCAACAGGATAGTTCAATTTTGAACTAAAGAAATGAATTTTGATCCAAAAAGATACATTTTTCAGTTGAAAAAATTAATTTTCAACCCAGAAAAAAAGAATTTTCAACTAAACTAAAAAGATGAAATCTCAAGGAAAAATTTATTAGTATTTCATCTTTTTTTTTGTAAAAAATTAACATTCTCAGTTCAAAAATAAACTCATTGGCTGAAAATTCAACTCTTTGATTGAAGCTTGAACACTTTTGTTGAGAATTAATTTTTTTTTTAAGATTAATCATTTTAGTTGAAAATTCCTCTTCTTGACTTGAAAATTCAACAATTTGGTAGAAAATTAAACTATTTGGTTGAAAATTAACTTTTTTGGTTAAAAATTTAACTTTTTATTTAAAAATTTAACTATTCTGTTGAATATTAGTTTCTTTTTTTTTGGTTAAAAATTAATCTTGTTTGTTGAAGATTCATCATTTTGGTTTAGGTTTCAATATTTTGTTAAAAATTCGTCTATTTTAGTTACATTCAACTAGTTGGAAACTCGTTGTTTTTTGTTGAAAATTAGTTTTTTGAACTGAAAATTTAACGATTCTTTTTTTGGTTGAAATTTTTTTGTTTATATTGAAAATTCAATTATTTAGTTGAAAATTCTTTTTTCTAGATTGAAAATTAACTTTCTTGCTGAAAATTCTTGTTTTCCGGTTAAAGTCAACTGTTTTCTAAAACGTTAGACTTTTTAGCTTGAAATTTTAACTATTTTGTTTAAAATTAGTCCATTCGCGTAGAAAAATAATCTTGTTTGTTGAATTCATCTATTTGGTTCAGGATTGAACTATTTTATTAAGAACTGTTCTTTTTTAGTTGAATTATATTATTGAATAATTCGTTTTTTGTTGTGAAAAATTAGTTTTTTTTAATGAAAATTCAACGGTTTCATTTTTGGTTGAAAACTTATCTGTTTAGTTCAAAATTGAACTATTTGGTTAAAAAATGATGTATTTTGTTAAAAATTCGTCTTTAGGTAGAAAATTTATCTTCTTGGTACAAAATAATTCTTCTTGGTTAAAAATTCATCTTTTTATAGGATACAAATTTAGCCATTTGGTAAAAAGTTAAACTATTTTGTAAAAAGTTTAACTATTTCGTGAAAAGTTTCATCATTTTGTTGAAAATTAAGTTACATATTTCGTTAAATTCACCTTTTTTGGTAAAAAATTCAACTGTTTCGTGGAAAATTCGTCCTTTTGGATTGAAAATTCATCTTTACTGGTAGAAAAATCATCTTACTTGTTTAAAAATTCATCTCTCTCTTTGCTGAAAATAAACTTTTTTGACAAAAATTCAACTTTTCGGTTTGAAAATTCAACTGTCATCTAAGAAAATGGTATTTTTTTGCTTGAAAATGCAAGTACAAAATTTTGTTGTATTAATAATATTTAGTTTTTCGTATTCCTTAATTTATTTTTCAGAATTGTTTGAAATACTACACATTTTTAATGTGAGAAGTTGTAGGCTCCGGAAGCTACGATCATGGTTCTTTAAAAGCAACCAATCCCGACGCAACTGGAACGTGTACGTCATCCGCTTGTGCTCCTTCTGTCCTAGAAGGTAAGCAAGAGCGGGAAATTTACGCGAGAAAACATCGGGCAACACTGTTCCTTGGAGTCAGGTCTCTAGCCGCGGATGATCTTACGCGGCAGACGGGACAGTTGGAGATGAAGTTTCACCTCTGGATACTTTTTTAGAGCTACCAATCTTTTTAGAATGTTATGAGGAACAGTGTTGACGGACCAGATGAAGTGATCCCAGAAGAACAGCCTTTTGCATCCGGTTCGCGATGGAATGAGCCTGACGCTGGCAAGCCGGAATCTTGTTGAGTTGGCTAATAAATGAAGCTTTCATACCTCCAAGACAGCCGATTATGAGAACCACAAGATGGACTTTGAAGCCTTGGTAGAGCCTGCTTAGCTCGAAAAGAAGTGCTTGATATTTCGCCCGTTTTTCTTCCTCCTTTGCCGTGATATTACCATCGGCTGGTGCCGAGAATTCAATCACGTAAATGATCTTGTTCTTCAGATCTTGGAGGACAATATCAGGCTTCGTAGCACTGATACGTTGAGTGGTCGAGAATGAGAAATTCCAGTATATCTTACACTGGTCATTCTCCACAATGGACTCGAGTTCCCCCTGGGCGTATGGCAAGACGGGCAATAGATCAACACCATAGAAGTGCCTCAGATGGTAATATAACACTTTTAGAGCCGCATTGTGTCTCTCTATGTACCCGTATCGTGCATATTTTGAGCATCCACTGAGAACATGTCCAAGTGTTTCTGGCTCTTGCTTGCACGCTCGGCAGTTGGTATCGCCTACAGGTATATTCATTATGCGCTCGCGGTAAACTAAGGTGTCTATAACGCCATCTTGACAGGCAAACAGAAATCCCTCAGTCTCCGATTTTAATCCAGCAGACTTGAGAAACATGTTGGACAGACCCATCGAGAGCTCTTCTCTACGTATAATGCCGTAGAATTTACCATGAAGGGGCTTGTCAGCATGTTCTCTTAGTAGAAGCGTATGTTCTGCTTCCTGTACACGACTTTTGAGCACCAAAGGTGTTAGTGATGTTAGGCCATGTGTAGTGTCGCTGGAATCAAATGGGAGGCCAAGCTCCTCTGCGGCCCTATCTGCGGCACGATATAGAAACGCCGCAGCATTGACGACTTCATGTTGATGTACTAGTCGCATAAGAAAATCTGTGCTGTTTAGAACTGAGCAGGCTGTAGCCAGAACCGTTCTGCGATGAAGACACTCTAAGCTCAGCAAGCCTCTACCCCCTTTATCTCGAGGGAGATATATTCGAGGTACGGAAGATCTAGGATGATGACTTCGATGGATTGTCATCATCTTGCGTGTGCTTCGGTCAAGTTGCTTCAACTCATCGACGTTCCATTTTACTGCACCAAACGTGTAGAGCAGTATAGGAACGGCCAGCATATTGGTCGCCTGGATCTTATTCTTTCCAGATAATTCGGAAGCCCAAATTTTTCTGAGAATTTGGCGATACCTTTTTCCAAGGGCCGTTTTTAACGCAAGCACATCATGGGTTTCCGCTTGCGGTATTCCAAGATATGTATATGTTTCTCCAATACCAAGATGTTGAATGGTATTTCCGCCGATGAGTTGAAGATCCTGATCGTGACCCGATGATGTAGTTTCTAGTCTTCCTTGGTGTAGGTGGACGCAGGCACACTTGTCCAGTCCGAAGCTCATGCCAATCGCTTTAGAGTACCTATTTACCGCCTCCACAAGGATGTTAAGGTCCTCTTTCGAGGAAGCAAAGAGTTTAAGGTCGTCCATGTATAAAAGGTGGTTGACCTTATATTCTCTTTTGTTCGGCGGGCCACATAGGTATCCAGAGCTTTTGCCTCGGAGCACAATAGATAGAGGCAAGAGGGAGATGCAGAAAAGTATCGGACTTAGAGAGTCTCCTTGGAAGACTCCCCTCTTATATGTGATATAGCTTGTAGTCACTTGTCTTTTGTCAGATGTTATGACAAATCTTGTCCGCCACAAGAGCATAAGCTCTTTTATGCATCTCACTATTTTTTGGATGCACTTCCATGCATTCAATCAGCTTAATAAGTAGCTCATGGTTCGTGTTATCGAATGCCTTACGGTAGTCAATCCAAGCCATGGACAGATTGCGTCGATACCTGATCGAGTCCTGGGTGATACACCTGTCTATTAACAGGTTCTCCCTGCAACCTGCCAGACCTCTCTTGCATCCACGTTGTTCAACTATTGCACTCCATACCGGCTCGATAGATGTTAATATCCTCTCTTTGAGGATGCCAGTGAATAGCTTGTAGCTGGTGTTTAAACAAGCTATGGGCCTGTAGTTCTTTGGACTTGACAAATCTCCGGTCTTCGGAATCAATACCGTGCGTCCTTCCACTAGCCACTGCGGGACGGGTTGGTCTCCGTTTAAGAAAGTAGTAAATATACGAGCTAGATGTTGGTGCGTAGAAGTAAACTTCTTCCACCAAAAGTTGTTGATTTTATCTGGCCCTGGCGCTGAAAAGTTCTTAGTTCTAGCGATAACTTTCTTCACTTCTTCAGCAGTAATTAGTGGACACTCTTCCTCTGGACCTTGTAACCTTTGCCTTTGGCAAAAGTTACGAAAGAGTGATATATCTGAAGCGTCTTCATTTAGCTGATAAGTATCTCCATATACTTGTTCCCAGAAGACTTGAATCTCTTCTCGACTAGGCGGATTTTTAACGGCACGTGACGTTTTATTGAACAGACGGGAAGGATGAGTAGAAAATGTGGAATTTTCCTGAATCCACTTTACTCGCCGTTCAAGGCGCTGTTTCGCTGTTGAAAGAGATCTTATTTTTTGCGTCCAGTGCTGCTTGATGGTCAACAGTTTACACTTGTTCAGCGTGTGATTTGCTTTCCTTAAGTTTCGAGCAAGTGCCCTAACTTTTGGAGTGAATTTTTTATTTAATGTTATGTAGCTAATCACGCACTGAATATTTGATGCATGCCGTCTCGCCGTTTCAATTTTGAATTGAAGCTGTGCAATACGCTCGCGAGTCTTACTCAGACGTACTGAAGTTTCGTTACTTCTACTGTCGCTAAGCAAGGACACCGCCTTCTCGTAAACAACACAGTTCAGATTCCAGAGATTAACATCTTCGGGGAGCAAATCGGGGAGAGCAGTATTAGCTTCAGCTAATTTGTCCATCCTGAGAAAGACTTTTTGGTGGATAGATCTCCTACTTCTCATGTTAGCATTATCGGTTATCTGCAAAGTTGGTCTTGCTGGAACGGGTGGAATGTTCGATGGAGGATGTTGCTCTTCTTCGTCTTGTTGATAGAGAGCTTCATATCCGTTTTTTCGCAAAAAGGATACCTGATCTCTTAAATACTGAGGCGTTTGATGAGCATATTCCGGGTGCATATTGACCCAACGGTCATGTAACCTCTGCATGAATCCTCTTCGCGCCGGTGAGCTTCTTTGCCAACAGGTAAGGATGTCTCTCCTGAGTTGGTCAGACCATTTAAATCGATGTTCTCGCGTTTGTCCGGGGCCATTGCCTGGTCGTCGCCTCGGTTCGGTCCTATTGCCACTCCCAACTGAACCATGGCCTCCATCCGAGAGAGGCCTATTGTGGGTGGCACTGCGCGATACTGGTGTCGTAACCGCATAATTCATTGCATTGGGGAGTTAGCCCAAAGCAACGTGGCTGACTGCAAGAGCCGGAGCTCTCGGGCGATGGGGTCGCCACATCCCTACGCCTCATTATTATTACACATTATTATTATTATTATTATTATTGTAATAGTAATCGCAGGTCGGGTGTTCCGGGAGGAGAAGTAGGGGAAGTGAATGGAGGGGTAGTATGGATGTGAGGAGAAGTAGGGGTAGTGAGGAGAAGTGAGGGTGAGTTAGGGAGAGATAGTAGGGGAATTAAGGAGAGGTGAAGTATTGGCGGGAGTAGTAGGGGAAGGAATGAGGGAGTAGGGAAGGGAGGAGTAGTAAGGGAAGGGTGGAATGAGTAGGAGAAGGGAGGAATGAGTAGGTGAAGGGAGGAATGAGTAGGGCAAGGGTGAGGGTGAGTTAGTGAGAGGTAGTAGGGGAAGTAAGGAGAGGTGAAGTATTGGCGGGCGTAGTAGGGGAAGGAATGCGTGA
>CAKNYM010052435.1:328621-357693 GCA_932195095.1 Andricus curvator
GAGTAGGGGAAGGGAGAAATGAGTAGAAAAAGGGTGAGGGTGAGAGGTAGTAGGGGAAGTAAGGAGGGGTGAAGTATTGGCGGGCGTAGTAGGGGAAGGAATGAGTGAGTAGGTGAAGGAATGAGGAGGTAGGGGAAGTAGGGGAAGGGAGGAGTGACTAAGGGAAGGGTGGATTGAGTAGGCAAATAGAGGAATGAGTAGGAGAAGGGATGAATGAGTAGGTGAAGGAAGGAAAGAGTAGGGGAAGGGAGAAAGGAGTAGGGGAATTATGGGAGGGGAAATGGGCAAAAGGAGAAGGAGGAAGGAATTTTTTTTAAAAAAACAATCATAAATCCTGAGGTGTATATCAGTAAGGATGAAAACACGTTTCCTCCAATATCTCCCTTCGTCTCAAAATGTAGATAGAGCCTTTCTTCAAAAGTACGGCAGTAGAATGTTACAGAAATTTAATGATAAAAAAAATGAAACTCACTTTTTAAGGGCTCGTGTTTCGGCCAATCGAAGACTGAATTTAATTCCTTCAACAAGGGATCCAACGTCATCTGGATGGGTCAGATATTTAGGATATATCATTGGCTTTGAGAGAGGATCGTTATTCCTCAGACGAAGATATCCTTTGCTTTTTGGATGAAGGAGAGTCGGGATTATGTAAATTGTTCTATTTGAACCCTTTTTCTCCCCAACCATCCCCGTTTCAGCGCAATCGGCTAAATATCCTCCGAAAATTAATTGGATGTCTGGATGATCTTCTCTTGGATCTGCGTATTTGGTATTTATCATGGCTGTCACTTCCGAAATACCTGTAATAGAAAGGAAATTTTGAAAGAACTGGCAAAAATTTACCCGCGGTCTAAATGTATAACCTACTAAGTGCCATTTTCCGTAAAGGCTTTTTTTCAGTACTTATGCACTGGATAGTGACCTCTATCGGGATTGTTACCTACTGGTTTATGCTTTTGGACAACAGAGCATATCTTTTTAATGTTACACAACATTCAACAAAACGACAACAATTTCCTAAATAGAACTTAAATAAAATTTGATTTTAATCAATTTTTTCTGAAAAAAGATCTTCTCCTTTCGCTCCGCTGGGAATCGAACCTCAGAACTTCCGATTGCCGGTCGGGTGCTTTCCCATTAAGCTACTAGAGAAATTGAGAGAAGAAACTTTTTTCAGAAAATACACGCATTATTTTTCTAGATGGTACAAGTTAAATTTTTCAAGGAATCTGTATTATCATCAGACAATAACAGAAATTTGTAACTATTTTCAGACTAGGTGGAGATATGAATTAAAAATTATTTTAATTAATTTTTTCTGAAAAAAGATCTTCTGTATATTATTATTAATATTATTATATGTATATTCTGTGTATTTTCTGAAAAAAGTTTCTAGTCTGAAAAGACGTTAAAAATTTCTGTTGTTGTCTGATGATAATACAGATTTCTTAAATAAACTTGTTATACGTAATTTATTTATTATTGCTTTTGTGGTTCAAAAACACAGAATATTGTTTATCTGAAGGCACAACAAATCAGCAAAATTTTCTTAATTTTTAAACACTAACTCGTATCAAACGAAGAAAACTGAAAAATAGCAAATTTTACTTTTTATCTCAATTCTATATGCTTCAATTTGAGCCATCCCCGAAGAAAATCAGACCAGAAGAAAAGCTTCCAGCATAGGGGTCTAAATAACAAAATTTTTAATATTTTTTAACGACTGATATAAAAAAAAAGAAAACCATAACATAGCAAATGTTATTTTTCATCTGAATTCTTCATGCTAAAAGCTTCAATTTGAGCCACCACCAAGAAAAAAACGGACTAAATGAAAAGCTTCCAGCACAGAGGTCTAAGAAACTAAATTTTCATAATTTTTCTTATTTTTTGACCACTGAGATAACAAAAAAATGAAAATGTAACATAAATTTTTTTATATTTTATCTCAATTCTACGTGCTTCAATTTGCGCCATCCCCGAAGAAAATCAGACTAAAAGAAAAGCTTCCAGCGTAGGGGTCCAAATAAACAGATTTTCCTAATTTTTATTATTTCTTCTATTTTCTAACCAGTAATATAAAAAAACCGTAATAAAGCAAACGTTATTTTTTATCGGAATTCTACATGCCAAAACTTTAATTTGATACATCCCCAAAAAATCGGCGTAAAAGAAATGCTTCTAGCATGGGGGTCTAAATAAGAAAATTGTCTTCACTTTCATTATTTTTTAACCACTGACAAAAAAAATAGTTGAGTTTAAAAAAAAAATGATTGAATTTCTAACCAAATAGTTAAATTTTTACCTAAATGGTCGAGTTTTCAAACAAAACACATTCCACTTCAACCAAACACAGTTAAATTTTCAACAAAAAATATAATTTTCAATTAGGAATAATGAATTTTCAACCAAATACTTAAATATTTAAAAAAATTTCAACACAACAGTTGTATTTACAACCAGATATTTGAAATTTCCAAAAATGAGACGTCTTTTTAACAAAAAAGTGGAATTTTAAACCAAATAGTTGAATTTTCAAAGCAAAAAGAGAATTTTTCTAGAAGATTGTTGCATTTTCAAAAAAAATTCATTTTCAACCAAGAAATATGAATTTTCAATCAAGAAGGTTGACTTTTATAACATGCTAGATAAATTTTTAATCTGAAAAGATGAATTTTCGATCTGAAGAAAATAATTTGAAACAAAATAGTTGAATTTTCGACCAAAAAAGATGACTTCTTATCAAAATAAATGAATTTTTAATCAAATTGTTGAATTTTCAACCTCCAAAGAAAATTTTTCAACCGAATGGTCGAATTTTCAAACAAAAAAGATTAAACGTCAAACACAAACAGTTGCATTTTTAACCAAGTAGTTGCATTTTCAACAAAAAATATAATTTTCAACCAAGAAAGATGAATTTTGAATCAAAAAGGTTGACTTTTATAACATAATAGATAAATTTTCAATCCAAAAAGGACAAATTTTATATGTAAAAAGACGAATTATAAACAAATTAGTTGAACTTTCGACCAAAAAAGATTACTTTTGAACAAAATAAATGGATTTTAAACCTACGAAGATGAATTTTCAAACAAATGGTCGAATTTTCAACCAAAAGAGACGATTTTTCAACAAAAAAGTTGAATGTTTAACCAAATAGTTGAATTTTCAAGACAATAAGAGAAATTTGTTACAAGACAGTTGAATTGTCAACTGAAAAGTTGATTTTCAACCAAGGAATGCTTGAAAATTCATCATTCGTTGTTGAAAAAGAACTTTTTTGTTGAAAATTCAACGGTTTTCTACAAAAATCATCTTTTTGGCTGGCTAACTGAATTTTTTATTTATTTTTCAATTCTTTTTAGTTTTCTTGAATCCACTTAAATTTTCTGGAATTCTTTCCAATTTAGATGAATTCTTTTAAATTTACTAGAATTGACTTTGAATCATATTGAGGTATTCGCTTAAAAAATTATCTTTATTCCCATAAATTCCCTTGAATTATTCTGAATTAGCTTGAATTCATCGGAGTGCTATTGAATTCGCAATAATTTTTTTCAATCTCATCGAATTTCCTCAAATTCTTTTGAATTCGTTTGGGTTCTCTTGAACCCACTTAAATTTTCCTAAATTTGTTGGAAATCTTTTCAATTTCGATTAATTTTTTTTTAATTAACTACCCTTCACTTCGAATTCTTTCGGATTGTCTTGCATTTCCTGGAACTCACTTAAATAATTATCTTTATTACGCTTCAGTTCTCATTAATTCCCTTAAATTCCTTTGGATTACGCTGAATTTGCTATAATTCTCTTCCATCTCGTCAAACTCGGTTCAATTATTTTTAATTTTTCTGAATTATTTTGAATTATTTTAAATTCTTTTGAGTTTGTTTGAATCAACCTAAATCTGCTAGAATTTAATTTGAATTCTTTTGAATTGTTTTGAATTTTCGGAAATTTGCGTAAATAATTATCTTTATTCCGCTTGGATGCCCATGAATTCACTTAAACACCCTTAAATTGTGCTGCATTCGTTACAATTCTCTTCAATCTTGTCGAATTTCCTTGAATTATTTTGAATTCATTTGAGTTCTCTTTTGAATCTATTTTTTTGGTGAGGATTCTTTTTAATTCAAATGAATCCTTTTAAATTTACTAGAATTCACTTTAATATCTTTCGAATTGTCTTTAATTTTCTGGAACTCGTTTAAATAATTATTTTTATTCCGCTTGAATTCCTATGAATTTCCATGAATTTCCTTGAATGACCCTGAATTCGCAATAATTTTCTTTAATATCATCGAATTCCTTTGAATTCCTTTGGATTTATTTGAGTTCTTTTTTTAATCTGCTCTTTTATTTTAAATTCTTTTCAATTTAGATGAATTTTTTCAAATTTACTGAAATTCACTTCGTACTCTTTCGACTTGTCTTGAATTTTCGGGAACTCACGTGAATTTAAAAAAAAAATTTTTTAATTAAAATAATTTTTTAATGTCAAAATTTTTTTTTTTAAATCCCTTAAATCTTTTGAATTCTTCTGACTACTCTTGAGTCTACTTGAATATGCTAAAATTATTTTGAATTTAGGTGAATTCTTGAATTTTCTGGGTCTGGCCTAAAATAATGATCTTTATTCCACTCAAATACGCTTGAATTACTCTGAATTCGCTATAATTCTCTTCAATCTCGTGAAATTCCCTTGAAATTTTTTGAATTCTTTTGAGTTCTCTTTTGAATCTACTACTTGAATTTGTTCAAATTCTTTTCAATTTACATGAATTCTTTTAAATTTTCTAAAATTTACTTTCAACGAAAGTTCAATAAATTCAGTACAATGATTCCCTATTTCGTCTTGAATAAGCATAAATTGTCAAATTCGTAAAAACACATCAAACCTTTTTTTATAACAAAAAAAAAAGCTTTATAAAAGAAAGCTTGGGTTGTTTCTGTTTTGTCAACTTTACAGAAAGCTATCATTTCTCGCTCATGTATCTTATGAGCGGTCAGTGTTAAAAATATAATTTTTTTTCTATTAAAAAACGAAGAAATTGTCTCCTATGTGAATAATGAAAAGTTAATATTTAGCTCAGTATAGCGTTACAAAAAACTCTGTTTTAACTTCCTTCGGCGTTTTTTGCGATTATCTCGCCAACCGTTCAGCCTATCGCGAAAATAATGTGTTCATTGGTTTCAGCGTTAAAAAATGCATCAAATTCATTTACCTTTTTTGGTCATAAAAATATTCTACTTCTACTTACAGTCCTATTTCTTATTTTGCAATATTGCAAAATAACATAATAACATAATATATAATAGTGTTCTTTCTATATCGACAGTATGAAATGGAATAAAATTTCCGCATCGTAATGAGTGACACAACTTCTTTTTATCCTGGTCGGACAATCAGCTTCTTTCACATCAATGACGAGGTTTATGATATAATCGTAATAATGAGGAATGTACTCGCACCGGGATCAGGAATTAGAGATACGATTTTCCCTGCGATATAACTTAAAAGAAACTAGAGCCATTTTATTTACATGTAATTATTTTATTTGGAAATGAAATTCAATAAAATACCATGAAATTAATTTTTATTTGTGTGTATTTCCTGCGTTTTAACCTCGGTTTTAACTAACGTCGACCAGTAGGTTTGACGGGAGGGTTTCTTCGACAAATTGCCAAACTCATAATTTGCTCATGAAAATATTTTAAATAATTAATAAATCTTGGAAATTTGAAGAGCATAATATGAAGAAGTCATCGGAAACATATTCTTAAATAATTCTGTAAAAAATTCACCCTATTCGTTGAAAAATAGCCAGATTCTGATTTTTGTTATTAAAGTTGTTTAAAAAATTAATAATTCTTGTAAATTTACAAAACGACGTAGAAAAGAGCATCGGAAAGACAATCTAAGTTGACTCCGTAAACAAATTGTGTCTATTCCTTGAAAAATATCCAAACTCTGAATATGTCTATGAAAAATATGTAAATAATTAATAATTATTGTGAATGTGCAAAGTAATGTACGAAATTCTTATATTTGAAATACATACTTTGTTGCCTCCGTAAAAATAGAGCCTATTCCTTTGAAAATAGACAAACTCTGAATATGTTTAGGAAAATTGTTCAAATGATTAATACTTATTATAAATTTGCGAAGTATTGTAGGAAATAGTCCTCGAAAAGACATTCTTAGTTTCCTCCGATTTGCTGATGAAAATTGTTTAAATAATTAATAATACTTGAGAATTTACAAAGTATCACAGAAAAAAGTCATTGGAAAGCTATTCTTAGTTAATTTTGTAAACAAATGTAACCTATTCGTTGACAAATAGCTAAACTCTGTATTTTTTTATGAATATTGTTTAAATAATTATTAATTATTGTATATATTTGCAAAGTATCGTAGAAATCTTGATTCACTAAACTAATTGATCCTATTCGTTGAAAAATGGCCAAGTTCTTGATTTCGTTATGAAAATTGTTTAAATAATTAATAATTCTTGGAAATTTGAAAAGTATCATATTAAAAAAGTCATCGGAATGATATTCTTAGTTAATTCTGTGAAAAAATGTAGCCTATTTGTTAAAACATAGCCGAATTCTAAAATTTTTAATGAAAATGGTTTAAATCATTATAAATTCTTGCAAATTTACAAGGCAAGATGGAAAAGAGTCATCAGGAAGACTTTTCATAGCATCATAGAAAAAAGTAATCGGAAAAATATTCTTGGTTAATTCTATAAAAAAATTCAGCCTATTCGTTGAAAATAGCCAGAATCTGAATTTGTGAAGCAACCTAGAAAAAGAGTCTTCGGAAAGACATACTTAGTTGACTCCGTAAACAAATTGTGCCTATTCCTTGAAAAATAGCCAAGCTCTGGATATTTTGATAAACATTGTCTAAATAATTAATAATTATTGTAAATTTTTAAAGCATCATACACAGGAAAGAGTTATTTGAAAAACATTTTTTATTGATTCTGTAAACAAATTGAGCCTATTTGTTGAAAAATGGACAAACTCTTAATTTGTTTATCAAAATTTTTCAGATAATAATTAATTCTTTGAAATTTGCAGAGCATTATATAAAAAAAGTCATCGGGAAGATATTCTCACCGAATTCTGTAAATAATTGAGCCTATTCGTTGAAAAATAGCCAAACTCTTAATTTTTTAAACGAAATTGTTTAAATAATTAATAATTCTGGTAAATTTATAAAGCAAAATAGAAAAGAGTAATCAGAAAGATATTCTTAGGCGCCTCCGTAAACAAATTGTGCCTATTCCTTGAAAAATACCCAAACTCTGAATATGTTTATGAAAACTGTTCAAATAATTAATAATTATTGTAAATGTGCAAAGTATCGTAGCAAATAGTTATTAGGAATATATTCTTTGTTGATTCTGGAAACAAATTGGGCCTATTCTTTCAGAAATAGCCAAACTCTTAATTTTTTGATGAAAATTGTTCAAATAATTAATAAATCTCGTACATTTGCAGAACAATATAGAAAAAAGTCATCGGAAATATATTCAAACTGAGTTTATTCATTGAAAAATGGCCGAACTCTTTATTTGTTGGAATAATTAATAATTATTGTAAATTTGCAAAGCATCATAGAAAAAGTAATCGGAAAGATATTCTTGGATAATCATTAATTAAAAATACTAATATGTAAAATAATGAATTTAATATAATTAATAGTTAAGACGCTATACGTGTTCATAAATTAACATTAAAATTAATTATTTTTCTTCTACTTGTGCTCTTATTTAATGATTATCCACTGTAGGTTGCATTATCCACGGTAGGGAGGTTTCCCTTATAGTAGAAAGTAATAAAAACAAAATTTTGTATAATAAACAAAAAATGTCAGTATTACACTGACAGAAATCACTTCAAAAAGGAATAGCGAAAACAAGAAAGAAAATTTATTTGTGGTTGATTCGGAACCAATCTATTCAGATCATTGCATTTTCCAAATAGAAAAAGTACACTTTAAATTTAAATCAGTCAAAATTTGACTGATTAAATTAATTATTTCTACTGACAAACCAGCTGTTTTAACAGATCAATCAGTCAATATTGCTGATTAAATCACTCACTTGGAATGACTAATATTTTCAGCCAATGGAAGTGACTAGATCAATTCCTTTTTATTGGTAGAAAATAAATCTTTTTTGCTGAAAATTTATCTTTTTTGGTTGTAAATTCAACTACTTACTTGAAAGTTAAACTACTTCGATACAAATTCATTTTTTTGGTGGAAGATTAATGACTTCACTTGAAAATTTGTTTTATTTGTCGGTTAAAAAATAATTTTTTTCAACTGGAAACTGACTTATTCCATTTTTTGTTGAAAACTGATATTTTTATTTGAAAAAAAATTGGTTGAAAATTTAATTATTTTGTTTAAAATTCGTTTTTTTTGTATTGCAAATAAATTTTTTAATTGAAATTCGAACTATAAAATTGTTGGTTAAAAATTGATATTTTTTAGATAAAAATTCAACTGTTTGGTTGCGGATTCAACTATTTAGTTGAAAATTCGTCTTTTTTGGTTGAATTCCATTGTTTAAAAAAATTTAAACTTCATATTTTTTTGGTTGAAATATCAACTACAATTGTTAAAAGTTGAAGTACTTTGTTAAAAATTCACTTTTTTTTTGTTAAAGATTCATCATTTTAGTTGAAAATTCATATCTATGATTGAAAATTCAACTAGTTTGTTGAAAAAGCGTTGTTTCTTGGTCTGAAAATTACCTTTTTCAAGTTAAAATTAAACTATCCCATTTTTGGTTGAAAATTGATGTTTTTTGTTGAAAAATAATTTTTTCAACTGAAAATTAATGTATTCCATTTTTTGTAGTTACAAATTCAACTAGTTGGTTGAAAATCCAATCAATTTGTTGAAAAATAATTTTTTTTTTTGATAATCCAACTTCTTGGTCAAAAGTTGAACTGCTTTATTAAAAATTAATTTTTTTTTTCAAGATTCATCATTTCAGTTGAAAATTTTATTCATTTCTTTGGTTGGAAATTTAAATAGTTTGTTGAAAATTCGTTTTGCTGTTGTTGACAATTAATATTTTTTCAGTTAAAAATAATATTTTTTGCTTGGGCACTCCTCACAAAAAATATCCAGCAGATTAAAACATTGACAAAATTGTTTTTTTTTTATAATAACAAATTAATGAGTGAAAATGCTAATTAAAAATTAAAAATACTTGGAATCTTCATTTTCAATTTTTTTGTTCGGGATATACGTAAAATCGATGTAAGGTACTATTTTTTCCAGAATAATTGTTAATGTTATAAACAAATTTAATAAACAAATGCATGTCTTATCCATTTCTTATTCTCTAAATTCTGCGTTCCTTTAGCAAACTCGATGAAAAATTTATCGCCAATAAATAAAATATACAATTTTTTACTAACTGATAAAAATTGTTCATTGTTTAAATAAATTTAATGAACAAATACAGATCTTCGTCAATTTTCAACCGGCAAATTTAGTTTTTTCAATGAAATAAAATTTAAATTGGGAAAAATCCTCCGCTTATGATACTTTATCAACCATCAGTAATTATTTATTTTATGAACAATTTTATAAACAAATTAAACACTTGACTGATTGTCAACAAATGAATGTTGTATTTTCTTACAAAATCGATTGCCCGTGACTCAGAAAAGACCCTATTTATCAGTTCGTCAGGCGACAATATTTTATATTTATATAAATAAATTTTATAAACAAATACACATTTTCGATCATTTTCCACCAACAGATTTCGTTTTTTTCAATGGAATTAACTCTAAATAACTTTAAAAAAATCCTTGCCTTATAATATTTGATTAAATTACCATAATTTTTCATTGTATGTACAATTTTATAAACAAATTCACCACTTGACTACTTTTCAACAAATGGATGTAGTTTTTTTTTACGAAATCGACTGCTATCATAACACAAAAAGAACTCTGTTTATTAGGAGACTCAGTCAGGTGACATAATTTGTTATTTAATTAAATAAGTTTCCTAAACAAATACAGATTTTCTCCAATTTTCAACCGATATTCCTTATACCTTTTTTATGTTATTTTATCAATGAGCCACCATTTTTTTCAGAAAAGATTTTACTGAAACATCCTCAATTTCGTCATTATTTAAATAAAGAGCAAATATTATCGCTTGACTAAGCCTCCAAATAAATGATAAGGTCTTTTGTGAGTCACTGGCAATCGATTTCGTAACAAAAAAACAACAATAATTTGTTAAAAACTTTCCAAAATGTGAATTTGTTTATCAAATAAACAATTATTATTGGTTGATAAATCATCATAAGCGAAGGATTTTTTCAAGTAATTTAAAATTATTGAGTTCGCTGCAAAAAACAAAATCTACCGGTTTAAAATCGACGAAAATCTTTATTTATTTATAAAATTCATTTCAACGATTAAAAATTGTTGTCAGGTATTAAAAAATCGCACATATTATTTACTGCCGACATTACTTTCAATGCCCTAAATTGAAGAATGAATCAACAGATTTATTCAAAATTATATCATTTTAAGCAATGTTAAGTTAGAAACATTAAAAATTGAAAGTTCATAATTTTTTTAACTGAACACTTTTTAAATTAGAAGTTGAATTATTTTAATTTTAAATCGTTGCAAATGAATAATTGTTCAATTGTTATTTATACATCAAAATTTGTTTTGAAATCTTTTGAAACATTCGCTTAAAACTATATTTTTTTACCAAAAAATCACTTTAAGTTTCCCCAGGAACATCTTATTTTACATCTTGGAATCTTTACAAAATTTATTTTTTTTTTTGAAAAAATTTCAAAACTTCTGAATAACTTTTTAAATAATTCGATTTTTTCCTAAAACTTTTAATAAATCCTGCAAAATTAAAAAAATTGCCTTAAAATCTTCCAGAATATTATTTCTACAGTTTTGGAAACCTTTTGAAATCTTATGAAATATTCTCTTACAATTAATTTTTCAAACAATAAAATCATTTTCAATTTTTCAAGGAATTTTAATCAATTTTTTTATTATTTTGAATCTTCTTAAAATGCTTGAAAAGCTTCTATATTTTTCGTTTGAAACCTTCAAAAATCTACATTTTTCTTTACATTTTTTTTACATCTTTTTAAGTTTTAAATTATTTTTGAATTTGTTCAAAACTTTAAATATCTTTTAAACTTATACCAATTTTTCCAAATTTATAACTGTTTAACTTTTATTTATTCATCAAAATTTTCTTTTATTTTGAAATATTCTTGAATATTCTATTAAAATTAATTTTTCAACAAAAAATAATTTAAAATTTTCCCAGAAATCTTAAGACAATTTTTATATTATCTTAGAACCTTTCAAAATCCTTAAAAGCTTCAAAATTTTATTTAAAAACTAGTACATATCTCCTCAACGTAATCGAATTTTTTCTAAATAAATACATTTTTATCTGTATTTATACATCAAAATTCAACATTTTCAATTACAAATAAAAATTTGTTGAATTAGAACAATTAAAATTAATACTGTAATGTTCAACGTTTAAGTTTAGCTCTCCGAAATTTCAACGATTCAACGCTTTCGTTTCAAACAATTCAGTTTCAAATTGTTTAGTTGTGAATATTTAATTTGTAATTGTTCATTTCTAATGAACAGTCAAACATTGCTGACTATTAAAAAATTGTTCTATTTCTTGGTTAAAAATTTTCAAATTGAATTCGTTTAAAATGGTATAATATTTTAGACTGAAACAACAGATAGTTTATAAAGTTTGAATCGGAAGTTTACAATTGATTAGTAACTACTAAGGCTTTGGAATTGAAACAGATTCAGAATCGCCCTATAAAATCAGTCAATTATTGTTCAATTTCGAATACACGAACTACAGTCCAATTTTTAAAACCATTAATTAAAAAACTGCATTTTTAAATTCTTTTCATTGAAAATGTATCCTTAAAAATGAAAATCTAAAATGGAAAATTTTGATAGTAAAAGATTTTCGAATCACACATTGTAAACTGAATGATTTCATAATTGAAAAAGTTAACAATTCAACTTAGCATTCAAAAAAAGTTGAAATAAAACTTATTTTAAATTGCATTATATATCTTGTGATATGACACTTGTGATATTTCAAGTGATTGGATAGATTTTTCTTCTAAAAACTTGTAAAAATCCCTGTCAAAAAATAAATTCACTGTCATTTCCCGGTCTCAAAAAATTCCCGGTCATTTCCCGGTTTCCCGCGGTCCAGCGGCCACCCTGAATTATGATATTTCAGAATATAATTATGCTTCTTGAATGATAATACGTATTTCGTGCTTGGTGGCTTAACAATTTTTCTTCAAAGAAACAATAAAAATAATATATAGTTCAATAATTCTAACATTGATCTCTTTTAATTAAATTTCTATTCAATACAGTAAACGCACTTTAATGTTTTTAAAAATATTGATAAATTCAAAATAGTAAGCTTTCTCCGAAGTTTTTTCCTTCTTTTTAAAAGTCCCATGGAGGACATGGTATGGTACATGATTAGAATAGTGGAATAATTTTGACCAATCAGGTTATTGCGAATACTCTGACAACCACATCATTGGTCAAAACTATTCCACTAATCTACTACCATGGGACTGCACCCTGAGTTAACTCCCTGTTCACCTTAAATGGTTATTCACAATAAAATTATGTCTCTTTGCATCCATCACTGAGAAAAATGGATTATACACTGAGAAAAATGGATTATACCCGGTAATAAAAAATATGTTACTGGATATAATCTTGGACTATTAACTATGGGACAGCGATCCAGATTATTAGAACTACAAAATCTATAGACATTAAGAAATAGATATTACAGGATAATATCTTGGATCATCAAAGTTTATAATCTGAGATAATAAAATTTATAATCCAAGATTTTAAAATCTAATATCCATATTAGAATCCTGGTCCATTAGATAACTTTAAATATATATGATAATTTTTGCAAACGCATTTATAAACCTATACAAAATTTTGATAGACGAGCTCGGAAGTAGAACTGGGAACAAATTTCAATTTTTTAAACACACAATAAGTAGGAAAGTGGCTATCATAAGACTACAAAAACGAAAGTAAAGGAGGCTATGTTTCTGTACTTGTACAAGTGGCAGTGATGTGTAATGAAAAGAAATATAAACTTACCCATTTTCAAAATCTAAATCACGTGTAATTTAGCACTATTAATAATTGTATAACTTAATTATTACTTTGTTCAATGCGAACGGATGCATAGGACACGTGCCACGATGCGACGTACCATCTGAGACTACACAGACGCCTGGATATTTTAAAATCTGAGATGTTACAACTTAATGCCTAGAGATTATAAGAATTTAACATCTAGTGATTATACTTGGTAACATCTTCATATATTACAAAAATATCATAGATTATATGCCCTAATATACTTCACTGTAAAAACTAGGATTCGATTTAGAACTGAATTCGGTATGAAAACAGTTCAAGCAACAAAACAATTGCACTTCAGTTTGATCCGCCAATCTAATCAAATAAAGTCGATTTGTGGATTGAAGTATTAGGCTCGAAATGAGAATCATCCGTCAATCACTAAATCTGATAAAACAAATTCTAAACTGTCAAGTTTAGAAACCAAGGTAACCCATAGGGCTGAAGTTCGAGACGTCTGAGTGTGACGGTTCAACACTAATTGTTACGAATTTTTAATTTTCAATTTTTCATTTTTTTTTGCATAAACAATGTAGGATAATGTTTATAAAAAACATTGGCACTTTCGGTTTTTCGAATTTCGTCTAAAAAAAAGTGGGAACAAAAAGACAAATTTTTACAAAAACCTACATTTTCTCCCAAACAGAAATAATTTTTCTGTTTTTTTAATTTTAATTTCGATACACATTATTCACGAGGTGTAAAGAAAGTTGAAAATTAATGTTCCATCACCAAAAAAGTGTCAAATCCGATTAAAATTGCCCCGGAAATGGTATAAATCCACTTATACTTAGTATAAAGTACTTATAAAGTACTTGGATGGGTGACCATTCGAGAATACTGTGTGCTGTTGGCATATTATGGGTGTGGTGAGCCCAAATTTGTAGTTATTTATAACTACAAGAAAACTATCCACCTAGAAACACTACCCGAAACCGGTAGTGTCACGCCTACCCTGAAAGGGAAATGGCTTAATGGTATACATACGGTCAATTTGAAGCTGGAATTTGAAGTGGTACCAATTTTAAACTCGATATTATTAAAGGTATCACCTTCAGTAAATGAAACAAAAATTCAAAATCCATGGAGCGGATGGGGGTCAAATCGGACCAAAGGTGTCCCGGAAATGGTATCAGCCTGAGTGTGGCGGTTCCACTCTAATGTTTACGAATTTTTAATTTTTCATATTTTTTTTGAATAACAATGTAGGATAATGTTTATAAAAAACATTGGCACTTTCGGTTTTTCGAATTTCTCCTAAAAAAATGGAAGCAAAAAAAAATTTTTACAAAAACATAAATTTTCTCCCGAACAAAAATAATTTTTCTGTTTTCTTATTTTTAATTTCGACACACGCTTGACTGAAATTTAAAAATATAGTTAAATTGTTAGGTTTCCATTAAAGTAAGTACAAGTTAGGTTTTTGTGTCACAGAAAATAAATTTGGGGTCAAAATTAAAAAATTCAAGAAACTAACTTAAAATTTGTTTAATTTCAGTACATTACTTGATTTCTATGATGGGCAGTACGAGGGGTTTCGGGGCACAGAGTAGGATTTTTTGGGGTCAAAATTCAAAAATTCTAAAATTTGACTTAAAATTGGTAAAATATTCTTGAATTGATAGATTTTCATGAAAATAGGAAAGGAGGAGATTTTCGAGTCTCATAATACGAATTTTGGTTTAAAATTCAAGAATTTAAAATTTAAGCAAAAAAAAATTTAAGCAACCTAAGTTTTGGCAATTCTATTTCATTGGTAAATTTCCATGAATGTCAGTAAGAGAGGTGGGGTTTTAAGTAGCAGAATACGAATTTGAGGTTAGAATTGAAAAAGTTGAAACAAATTTTGAAAATTATATTTAATTGGTAAATTTTCATCACAGTTTGTAAGAGAACGTTTTTGAGTTACAAAAGAGGAATTTGCGGCCCAAAATTCAAAAGGCTGACATCAATTTTGAAAATTTTATTAATCTGGTATATTTCTGTGAAAGTCAATATGAGGGTTTTTTTTCGGGGTAAGCATTCGTATTTTGAGACTCGAAAAACTCTTTTGTTTTAGATTTATGAAAATCTGCCAAATTAATATCATTTTCAAAATTGTAGGTTAACATTCTATGTTCTATGACTTGATAAACCCTCTCGTAATCGACTTTCATGGAAATCTACCAGTTTAATCATATTGCCTAGATTTAAGTCCACTTTTGGAATTTTGGAATTTTTGCCCCAAATTTGTATGCTGTGACTCAGAAAACCTTTTCTTACTGACTTTCATAGAAACTCACTAATTTAGTAAATATGTCAAAATTTAGGTTTCCTTTTAAAATTTTTAGATTTTTACCTCAAGTTTGTGTTGTTTGACTTGAAAATCCCCCTTGTATTGACTTTCATAAAAATCCACTAATTTTTAAAATTTAGGTCGCTTTTTTAATTTTGAACCCAAATTCGCCCTTTGACTTTAATGGAAATCTACAGGTTTAGTCGAATTTTCCCAATTTTAGCTCAAATTTTCGAAGTTCCCCCTTGTTATGACTTTCATGAAAAGTAACCAATTTTATAAAATCTTCAAAATTTTATTGAACTTTTTGAATTTTGACCCCGAATTCGTGTTCTGTGCCCCGAAGACCACCCTCGTACTGAATTTCACGGAAATCTACTAATTTAATAAGTATATCAAAATTGGAGTCAAATTTTGGAATTTTAACACCCTTAAGAATTATAAGTGTCCAGTCCGCACCCGGACTGTTCTGATCATCTATTTTTTGTTTTTTATAAGATTGAAGTTTGGAACAATTGAAGCAATGCACCCTTTGAACCAATTTAGTTTGCGATCTCGGATCATTTATCAATCTGAAGTTAGCAAACTAAACAAGACAGAAACTGGTACTAAAATAGACTATTTGTGAAATCATATTAGAACGCCCAAAAAAGGATCCCAGATAAAAATGAATGCCTAGATTTTACTGTTTTCTATACCGTGTATTTAGTCTTTAATTCTATTATCCAGTTCGTATAATCCATTTTTCTCAGTGTACGAACTGGATAATAGAATTAAAGAATAATACACGGTATAGAAAAGTATATTAGGACATATAATCTATAATATTTTTGTGATATATGAAGATGTTGCCAAATATAATCACTAGATGTTAAATTCTTATAATCTCTAGGCATTAAGTTGTAACATCTCAGATTTTAAAATATCCAGGCATCTGTGTAGTCTCAGATGGTACGTCGCATCGTGGCGCGTGTCATATATGCATCCATTCGCATTGAACAAAGTAATAATTAAGTTATAAAATTCTTAATAGTGCTACATTACACGTGATTTAGATTTTGAAAATGTGTAAGTTTATATTTCTTTTCATTTCGTTTTTGTAGTCTTATGATAACCACTTTCCTACTTATTGTGTGTTTAAAAAATTGAAATTTCTTCCCAGTTCTACTTCCGAGCTCGTCTATTAAAATTTTGTATAGGTTTATAAATGCGTTTGCAAAAATTATCATATATATTTAAAGTTATCTAATGGACCAGGATTCTAATATGGATATTAGATTTTAAAATCTTGGATTATAAATTTTATTATCTCAGATTATAAACTTTGATAATCCAAGATATTATCCTGTAATATCTATTTCTTAATGTCTATAGATTTTGTAGTTCTAATAATCTGGATCGCTGTCCCATAGTTAATAGTCCAAGATTATATCCGGTAACATATTTTTTATTACCGGGTGTAATCCATTTTTCTCAGTGATGAGATTATTCGAAACCCTGATTGCTGCGAGAATTACATAGTTATGGGAATCTACATTGGCAAGAGTTGTAACAACATTGGTTGTAACATTGATATATGTATATAGTGAACTTCAATTATCTGATTTGAAAAATTCGAGTCTGGGCTTTTGGGGGGGAGGGCAAGCCGCCGTGGCCCCCCTCTGGATCCGCGCCTGTATTTTGTATTATTCAAAAAACCGACTCGATTGAAGCAGCTTAATTCAGAAACTTTGTGCTCGGCTGTAGCAGTGAAAGCCGATTACACAATATGATCTCGTTCGTGTCTGGCGATCAATGATGGTGCAACGATTTTCCGATTTGACCGGGTCGATGGGTTGAACTCCAGCCGGATAAAGAATGAAACCGCTCTAATTCCGGGACTCCCTTCGGGCGCCGCGGGCGGCCCAACTTCTGATCGGTTGCGCCGATTTAAACATATTTAACCGGATCGAAAGCCCTTTCTAATCTAGCAGGTAACAACCTCCGAGAATCGATTTCAATCTTTTGTCTCAATTTCTCTTCGACAAATTTATTCCCACTTCCTCCCATTGTTGTGTGTTCAGATTACTGACTTATGTAATTTGGAAAATAGCCTTACATACTTTCTTTTCAGAGATGTTACGGCTTTTTGAATTGGGGTTTTAAAAAAAAATCTGAAAAAGAACTGCCTGAAGAGTGTCTTTTTTGGCTTTGGGAAACGTCCGGGGCATTATTTCTCAACAGCCCCAACTTTAAAAGTCATGTTGTTTGATTTTCTTTAAATTCTGGGAATATGTTCACTAGGGTGGTCCAAAAATGCATTGCAAAATTTTTTTCACCCTAGAGGGCAAGCCCCCCCCCCAAAGCTTCCATTTCCAGAGAAAAAAATCCGTAATTTTTTTGTTTGAAATTCGAATATTAACACGTGCCATCAGGCACTTCAAAATCCCATTTAATTAAAATGGGGAAATTTTGGATTTTCGAAAAATTGAACACATAATTCAGGGTTTGATCGAAACGTGCCAACTTCTTTAGGGATTGAAGAGGAGTACCCATGAAATAAAACCATAATGATAACTTTTATTTTTAACCCACCCTCACCCCCCTCCCCACAGCGCCCCAAATATGACTCAAAAATCAAAAAACTACATTTTTACGTATTATTGTTACTTTTGAGCAATTTCCGTCGTCTTTTTCATACAAATAATTACTAATGGAAAATTTGAATATTTCCTATAACTCTTTAAGCCATTTTTAATTGTTTAAAGAAATTTAACTGATTTAAACAATAATTTATTCCCAAAAAATGTAAAAATAATCGTATTTTCTAATTGAAATGTACTAGTTTGTCATTGTTTATAGTAGCAATTTTTAAAAAAAAAATTCTGTAATTATTTAAACAATTACTTATTGTTTATTCTCAAAATTTCTAAAAATTGACCCAGAATTGTCCAGTTTTTTCTCAAATTGGTATCCTATGCTACTTTTTGTTGAATAATTATTATAATTTTGATACATTTCTTTCAATATTCAATACATTTCTATTTGTTTAAACAATTTTGATTTGCTTAAGCAGTTTTTTTCGATAACTTTAAAACAATTAAATCAAATAAAATACATATAATTATTTTTCTGACTGTATAGTGTCTAGAAAGAATATATTAACCATTTTTAAATTGTTAGAACAAATATAATTTGTTTAAACAATTACTTTTCCAAAAATATTTGTTAAATCGTATTTTCTGAATTAAACATAATATTGAATGATTTCGAGGAGTAATAAATTCTGCTAAAAACTTTATGTTATTGTTTATACAATTAATTATTGTTTTTTTTCTTCAAATTTACTTCAAATTGAGTATGGATGGTTTACATCTTCTTTGGCGCATTATTAAATAAATCATAAAAATCATAATAAAATTTAAATGATAAAGGTGTATTTATTATTGCTTTCTTCATATTTTTACAATATTTATCATAATTATATTATAAAAAAGCACATTCACTAATGGAAATTATGATTTAAGTTTTTACAGATTGATATCAGAAAGAAAACATTGTCTTCGGCCAAAAAATAATATTTTGTGATCAGCGTTGTCAGTAGACTGCATATGAAATGGATTTAAATTATATTTCATTATAGCATTTGAAAGTCTTATGAATTTTAATCTGACATACTGGAATACACAAAATATATATATTACAATATATTTACGAAAATAATTCTATGTGTAATAATTCATATTATTGATCCACATTTTTTAATAGAAAACTGCTTGAACGAATGAAAATTGTTTAAACAATGTCACGACGTTTTTAACAGAATTTACTACTCCTCGAAATCATTCAATATTATGTTTAATTCAGAAAATACGATTAAAAAAATATTGTTGGAAAAATAATTGTTTAAACAAATTATATTTGTTTAAACAATTAAAAAATGGTTAATATATTCTTTCTATACACTAATACAGTCAGACAAATAATTATATGTATTTCATTTTTTTAACCAATTTACTAATACCAATTTGAGAAAAAACTGGACACCTCTGGGTCAATTTTTAGAAATTTTGAGAATAAACAATAAGTAATTGTTTAAATAATTATATAATGTTGAAAAAAATTACTACTCCAAACAATGACAAACTATTAAATTTCAATCAGAAAATACGATTATTTTTTACATTTTTTGGGAATAAATTATTGTTTAAATAAGTTAAATTTGTTTAAACAATTAAAAATTGTTTAAAAAGTCATAGGAAATATTCAAATTGTCCATTAGTAATTATTTGTATGAAAAAGATGACGGAAATTGCTAAAAAGTAACAATAATACGTAAAAATGTAATGGACACAATTTGTTCATCAAAGAAAGAGCTATAAATTTTTTTTCTAATCACTTTTTGATCGGACGCGTAGTTTTCGTTTTATTTGTAAAACACAGCATTAAAAATAAAAAAATAAAAATTTTTGGACAAACGACACAAGCTACAAAAAAAAAAATAAACACAATTTGTTCATCTAAAAAAGAGCTACAAAGTGATTACTAATCACTTTTTGATAGGATGCGTAGTTTTTGTTTGATTCGTAAAAAACCGCATTAAAAATAAGGAACATAATTCTTTTGAAGGCTTCTTATGCAATTTTGTAGCAGAATTTGTTTTTTCACAGTTTATTTTGCCGTTCTCAAAAGTTCGATTCTTGGTCAACCAGAAACAAACAAAAAATTGAATTTTGGACAAACGACACAAGCTACGAAAAGAATGATCAGACAAAATTCTTTCATATAAAAAAGAGCTACAAATTCTTTATTAATCATTTTTTGATACGATGCATAGTTTTTGTTTTAATCGTGAAAAATAACATTAACAATAAAAAAATCAAATTTTTGGAAAATGCAAGGTACGAAAAAAGATAAATAGACAAAAATTATGCACTGAAAAAAAATCTGCAAATTTTTTAGCAATTTATTTTTGATAGGATGTAAAAAATTAAATTAAAAATAAAAGAATAAAATTTGTGGAAAGACGACGCAAGGTACGAAAAAAAAATAGACAAAAATTATGCATTGAAAAAAGATCTAAAATTTCTTTAGAAAATCACTTTTTGATACGATGCATAGTTTTTGTTTTAATCGTAAAAAATAAAATTAAAAATAAAAGAACCAAATTTTTGAACAAACAACACAAGCTATGCAAAAAATTAAAAGCAAAAAGTTGCTCACCCAAAAAAGAGCTACAAAGTCAGAAATATTTTTTTAAAAGGACGCGCAGTTTTTGTTTTAATAGTACAAAATAGCATTGAAAGTAAAAAAATTAAATTTCTGGAAAAATCACACAAGAGACGAAAAAAAATGAAAAGGCAAAAGTTGTTTAACCAAAACTATAAACTATTTAACAAAAGTTTTCGCCAAAATTTTATCGACAAATTTTATTAGAACCACTTTACACTAGGATGCGGTTTTTTGGTTCAAATCGTAAAAAATAACATTGAAAATAACCAAATTAAATAAACAAATTTTTGACAAAACCGAGTGCGAAGCACGAGATGCGTGATGAGAATGGGTTCGTCATAGCCGAAGGAGCTTTAACAAAAGAGAATTCACAATCAATAAAGATTATTCATGATTCTCTTTTAATATTCTACCATTCATTTAAAGTGTAAAAATAGAAGCTTTTTTGTAATAGCGGTCATGTACGCATCCTAATTTAAAATTATCTCATTGTAATATTCTAAATATTTGTCATCCTAGGTCGAAAAAGAACAACTTGTTGGCTGCAAAACCTGTTCATTTCTGTAGATTCGAGTAGTTGCAAGTTCTTGTAGAAAATTGAAACTTCAATAAAATACAACAATGTACAAAAAATACAACTAAAGTACAAAATTCGTCTCAATAATAGAAAAAAGTTGTACTTTCCTGTAATTTTTGTTGTAATTTATTCTATTTATTTGTAGATGCCTGTGAAAATAGTTTCCGTTTTCTGTACTTTTTTGTACAAATTTTTTCACCAGGGATAGTTTCTTTAAAATTCATATTTTTTTAAGATTCACCTGTTTGGTTTGAAATTTAGTTTTTTTGTTAAAAATTCGTCTTTTTTTGGTATACATACATACATTGATTAGCAGTTCGAACTCGAAAGTTCATTGCCTCACTACCCGATTCGGGTAGTGTTTCTAGGTGGATATTTACTACCAATGTGGGCCCACCACACCCACGACGGGCCAACAGCACGCAGGTATTCCTGAACGGTTACCCATCCAAGTACTAACCGCGCCCAACAATGCTTAACTTCAGTGATCTTACGAGAACTGGTGTTTCCAGCGTGGTATCGCCGTTGGCGATTTTTTGGTATAAAATTTTAAAAAAAGTGAAAAAGTTTAAAAATTATAGTGTGATAGAAAAATATTAAGAACAGAATTATTTCCCAATATTAAAAAATTATTTACAATTAAAATGTTCTCTTTTATCAATAATGTTTAGAAATATTTAGAAATAAATTTTATGATGAAATAAAATTGCCTATTTGGAAATTTTGATTTACGAAATTGATTAATTAAATAATAGATAAACAAACTGAAAATTCCGATATTTGGTAATATCACTTTTTTAAATAGGAAAAATTTTTCATTAACTTAATTAAAAGTTGATAACAATAATATAAAAGACTCTTTAATTCGAGACTTGAAAAATAATTATTGCTTCCTCCATGAGGAAGTAAATATATTTGATAATTAATCATAATGATAAAACAAAGTGCTCATAAAATATAAAAAAAATAATTAAAATTTTTTTTTTAATTGTAAATTGGGGAAACTCTCTAATGGTATGAGAATCAGAAATCTAAATTATTCCTAGTTTCTGTTTTGTACATATATCAGTTCCAGGTAACCAGTTTACGAAATAAACCCGATCGGACGTTTCCTAAAGCGTTTTTAACGTATTCAGCACGTGCGACTGCTGAAGGCAAAAAACCAAGTCGTTAGAACTTAATGAATCGTTGAAGGCTTGTCTGCTCTATTTATAATTAGACATTTATACCAAGCCTGATCGATAAACCTTTCTAAACTGTTTAACTTCTACCAAAACTCTGCTGAAAAATTAATATTATTATTACTTAATAGTTTGGCACGTTATTCGTTAATAATTATTATTTTCAGACAAATAATTTTTAAAGAATAAGAAAAAATCTGCCTCAGCCCGGATTCGAACCTGGAACGCCACTATCCATGAATGGAGCGTTAACCAATTATGCCACCGAAGCCTCAGCAGATCTTTTCTTGTTCTTCACAGCTACCTTTTTACAGAGGAATACTATACGTATTTCTACACTATACCATTTTTAATCAACGTGGGTTTGATGTAATTAATATTTGGTAGATGTTATTACCATTAAAAATTAAAATTTCTCTGAATAAATTAAAATTAAAGATGCTAAAGTCCGAGTTTTTAACTTTTTAATTGATACAAATTTCGATCTTAAATCGATTACTTCGGAAAAATAATTTTTGAATAACAAGAAAAAATCTACCTCGACCCGGGTTTGAACCGTCAAAGCACTATCCATGAATGGAGCGTTAACAAATTACACCATCGAAGCCACAGCAGATCATTTTTTTGTTCTTGATAGCTTCCTTTTCACAGAGGAATGCTATACGTATTTCTACGATCCGACAAGTGTACAATTTTCAATCAATGTGTGTTTAACCTTATTAATATTTGAAAGATGTTATCACAATTTAAAGATGCTAACGTCCGAGTTTTTGAATTTTTAATTAATAGAAATTTCGATCTTAAATCGATTAATTCGGAAAAATAATTTTTGAAGAACAAGAATATATAAATATAAAAATAAAATAATAATTAGAACAAGAAAAGATCTGCTGAGGCCTCGTTGGCGTAATTGTTTAACGCTCCACTTATAGATAGTGGCGTTCTCGGTTCAAATCCAGGCTGAGGCAGATTTTTCTTCTTCAAAAAATATTGGTCCGAAGTAATCGTTTTAACATCGAAATTTGTATTAATTATTTTTGTTATTGTTTACTAAGAGGCCATTCAAAATCTACGTTACCCTGGTGAGGGTGGGGGGAAGGGGAGGGTTTTTGGACGATTTGTGAAGGAGGGGGAGGAGGTTCAACACAGAATGTGACTGCACTCATGGAAAATAAAAATGTAAATAACAATTTTTTGAAATGCTTGAAAAAAAGAAAATACTTGACTTCATTTTATAAATAAAGCACATAAATACAGACTTGACACTCTTTCCCCTATTTCCCTCTTTACCCCTTTTTTAAATCTTCTTTCTCCTGTTTTTAAGAAATTTCTCATTTTTCCGTTTTTTCGCTTAAATGCGAACTGATTTATTAAAACCCAATAAGAATTTTTTTTTTATTTAAAGCCATTTTTTTAATTTGAAAAGTCTACTATTATATTTTTGGTTCAGAATTCATCTATTTTGGATACAAATTCTATTATCTGGTTAAAGATTCAACTATTTCGTTAGAAAATATTTTTTGTTTGGTTCAAAATTAATTTTTTTAAATGGAAATTTACCTATTCTATTTTTTAGTTTTTCGTTGAAAATTTTACAATTAAATTTTGCATTGAGAATCGATCTTTTTTGGTTGAAAATTCAACTACTTGGCTGAAAGTTAAACTACCTTGTTGAAAACTCATTTTATTTTTTTGAAGATTAAAATATTTTGTTAAAAATTTGTTCTTTTCGTTAAATATTAATTTTTTGAACTGAAACTTGAACCATTCCATTATTTGTTGAAAATTGATCGTTTTTAATTGACCATTCAACAATTTTATTGAAAATACAAGTATTTAGTTGAAAATTCGTCTTTTTTGTTAGAAAATTAAACTTCTTGATTAAAAATTCAACTACTTGGTTTAAAGTTGAATTAAATTGTTAAAAATTCATTTTTTGCTTGAAGATCTCTTTGGTTGGAAATTTAACTATTTTGTGGGAAATTCGTTTTTTTGCTTGAAAATCAATTTTTTCAACTGAAAATTTAGTAACTGTTCTATTTGTGGTAGAAAATTGATCGCTTTTAATTTAAATTCAAACTATTGGGTTAAAAGTTAACTTTTTGTTAAAAATTCAACTGTTTTGTAAAAAATTATACTTTTTAGTTTAAAAATTCAACTTCTTTTTTGAAAATTCGTCTTTTTGGGTTGAAAATTCATGTATTTTTGTTAGAGATTTGTCCTTTTTTGGTGAAAAATTTTACTGAAAATTCGTTAGCTTTTTGTTGAAAACTAATTTTTTTAACTGAAAATTTAACCATTGCCTTACTAGGTTGAAAATTGTTCATTTTCAGATGCAAATTCAACAATTTTATTGAAAATTAAAATTTCTTTTTGTAAATTCATCTTTTCTCGTAAAAAATTAATCTTCTTGATTGAAAATTTAATTACTTGGTTGAAAGTTGAATTACTTTGTTAAAGATTCATTTAATTAGTTGAGCATCCATCTTTTTGATTGAAGATTTAACTATTGGGTTAAAAGGTTATTTTTTTGTTGAAAATTTGGCTGCTTTGTAGAAAATAAGACTTTTTCGCTTAAAAATTCAATTCTTCATTGAAAATTCATCTTTTTGGGTTGAAAATTAAACTATTTAGTTGAAAGTTAACTTTTTGGTTGAAAATTCGTATTTTCGGGTTGAAAATTCGTATTTTCGGGTTGAAAATTCCACTCTTGACTGAAATCTCATTCCTGGCTGAAAATTCAATCCTTTTGTTGAAAATTCGTCTTTTTGGTTTGAAAATGTATCTCGTTTAGTAGATATTTTATATTTTTTGTAAAAAATTGCAACTTTTTGTTTACAAATTAATCTGTTTTGCTTGAGGATTCAACTATTTCGTTGAAAAGTCGTCGTTTTTGGTTAAATTCAACTGTTTTTTTTATTAAAAATAAAAAAAAATTTGGTTGAAAATATAAACTAATAAAGTTTTCGCTGAGGATTCATCTTTTTGGTTAGATTCGACTGGTTTTGATTTATAATTAAACTTTTTGAATGAAAATTCAACTGCTAGGTTGAAAGTTAAACTACCCTATAGAAAATTTAAGTATTTAGTTGTAAATTCGTCTTTTTTGGTAGAAAATTAAACTTCTTGATTAAAAATTCAACTGCTTAGTTTAAAGTTGAATTAAATTGTTAAAAATTCATTTTTTGCTTAAAGATCCATCTCCTTGGTTGAAAATTTAACTATTTTGTGGAAAATTCGTTTTTTTTTTGCTTGAAAATCAATTTTTTCAACTGAAAATTTAGTCCTACTTAATTTTTTTTTATTTGCGAATTCAACAATTCTATTGAAAATTTAAGTATTTTGTTGTAAATTCATCTTTTCTGGTGAAAAATTAATCTTCTTCATTGAAAATTTAATTACTTGGTTGAGAGTTGAATTACTTTGTTAAAAATTCGTTTTATTAGTTGAGCATCCATCTTTTTGATTGAAGATTTAACTATTGGGTTAAAAGGTTATTTTTGTTGTTGAAAATTTGGCTGCTTTGTAGAAAATTCGACTTTTTGGCTTCAAAATTCAATTCTTCCTTGAAAATTCATCTTTTTAGGTTGAAAATTCAACTAGTTAGTTGGAAGTTAACTTTTTGGTTGAAAATTCGTATTTTCGGGTTGGAAATTCAACTCTTGACTGAAATCTCATTCCTGGTTGAAAATTCAATCCTTTTGTTGAAAATTCGTCTTTTTTGTTTGAAAATGTATCTCGTTCAGTAGAGATTTTATATTTTTTGTAAAAACTTGCAACTTTTTGTTCACAAATTAATCTGTTTTGGTTGAGGATTCAACTATATCGTTGAAAAGTCGTCGTTTTTGGTTAAATTCAACTGTTTTTTTTATTGAAATTAAAATTTTTTTTTTTGAAAATATAAACTATTACAGTTTTCGTTGAGAATTCATCTTTTTGGTGAGATTCGACTGGTTTTGATTTAAAATTAAACTTTTTGAATGGAAATTCAACTGCTAGGTTAAGAGTTGAACTTCTTTGTTGAAAATTCAGTTTTTTGTTGTTGAATATTCATCATTTTAGTCGAAAATTCAAATATTTTGTTGAAAATTTAATTGTTTGTTGGAAATTCAATTATTTTCCTGACAATTTATTAAAATAAAAATATTTTTTAGTTGAAACATCAGCTATCACGGTTTTTGTTGAAAATTAATCTTTTTGATTAAATTCGACTGGTTTTGATTTGAAATTTATCTTTTTTGATTAAAAATTCAACTACGTGGTTGAAAGTTGAAATTCTTTGTTAAAAATTCCTATTTTGTTGTTGAAGATTCATCATTTCAGTAAAAAATAAAAATATTTTGTTCAAAATTTAATTATTTGTTAGGAATTCATTTTATTTTTGGATTGAAAATTCATCTTTTTTTTCTTGGTTTAAAATTCAACTGCCTCCTAAAAAATTCGTCTTTTTTGGTGTAATTGAACTGTTTTTGATCTAAATTAAAATCTTTTTTGTTTAAAATATCAGCTATAACAGTTTTCGTTAAGAATTAATCTTTTTGGTTAAATTTTACTGGTTTTGATTTGAAATTAATCTTTTTTCACTGTAATTTCTACTACTTGATTGAAAGTTGAACTATTTTGTGAAAAATTCATTTTTGTTGTTGCAAATTCATCTTTCTGGGTCGACAATTCATCTCTTTTCGTAAAAAATTGAGCTATTTTGTGGAAAACGCAGTATTTTCGACTTGAAATCTTTAGCGTTTCATATTGACCAAATATGGTACATTAATATTATGCAAAAGAATTAATTTTCCTTCTTCTTGAGGTAAAAATGGTGAAGGTTGAAAAAACAAATTTTTTCGTATTAAAAAAAATGGTTAAAAATGAATATTTTCGCTTGATTTAAATCAATTGAATAGTCAATTGCTGCCAAAAAAAATTTTGAATGAAAAAATAAATTGGCAAAAAAATACCGACTACAGGAATCGAGCCTGGACCAGAGAAACTAAGTTGAAGATAAAATATGCCTAAAGAGAAAATTAAAATCCGGCATATTTTGCCGGAAGGCAATACTCGACCAATTAAATTTTCAAATACATTTCTCATCTTACCTGTTCCAGACATGAGACCATCCCTGAAGAGTAAATATTCCATGGCAGTGGCCCAATTAAGTGGAGTGGTGTCTGTGTCATTTATAGTATAACTGAGAAGATAGGCAACATGATTGTGAAGATTTTTTCCAACTCCAGGAAGATCATTGACTACTGGAACTCCCACAGCTTCCAAATCTTCTCTTGGACCAATTCCACTGTTTAGAAGTATTTGTGGCGAATTGACAGCACCTAGATAATTTAAACAAATTAAATTTAATTAATTCTACATGGTATTCGAATATATTTTTTCGTAATTAAAAAATTACAATCCCACTTTTTATTTTCAAGAATTTTAAAGAAAAAACCCTATTACGGAAGTGGGGGAAGTAGGTAGTAGAAGGAAAAGGAGGGGTGGAAAATGATGGGAAGCAAGGGAAATTAGGGGAAGAGAAGGGAGGGAAAGTTGATAGGGAACGGAAGTAGGGGCATTGAGGGAGAATAAAAAGGGTAGTGTGAGCTAGTGAGGGAGGGGAAGTGAAGGAAAATGAGGAAGAAGTAGGGGAAGTGAGAAAAAATGAGAAGGTAAGTATGGGAAATGAATGGGAATGAGGGGAGGGGAAATAGAGGAAATAATGGGAAGAGAGGGAGGGAAGTGAGGGGAGTGGGGATAGTGTAAGAAGTGATGGGTAGGATAGGCGAAAGATAGGAGAAAGAGGGGAACTACGAAATCCTTTTTTGTGGTTCATGGTCTATGGAAAGGGTATGAAAAACCCTATGAAAACTGCAAATATAAATTATATACAACAATCATAAAGAAAAGTTATTTAAGTGTCAAAACAAAAGATTCTCAAGAGAGGTTAAAAAAAAGTATGAAATTCTATATACCTCCACTAATGACGACCTCCTTTCCGACAGAAACTTGGTGTAATTGTCCATTGTGAACGAATTCAACGCCCACAGCTCTTTTGTTGTCGTCGAAAAGAATTCTGGTCGCTGTCGAATTAAGCATAATGTGTAAATTATGGCGATTTCGTGCGGGTCGAAGAAAAGCTCGAGCTGTAGAAAGTCGAGAGCCATTTCTTGAGGTAGTTTGTGCTATGGCGAATCCGGTGTGAGTTCTCCCATTCAAATCCGCTGTCTCATAACCTGTGTCAATCATAATAAAAAAAAACAGTTTGTGAACGAATTTTTCGGCTATTTCGGAAAATTTCCCTGTATTCCTTTGTCCCTCTAACCCTCTGTTCCTCTATTCATCTAGCCTTCTATCCTTCCATCCTTCTACCCCTCTGACTCTCTGTCCCTCCATCCTGTCCCGCTATCAGTGTACCCCTCTACCTCTCTATCCGTCTACTATCCACCTGTCCCTTCATCCCTCTTTCCCTATATCCTGCTATCTTTGAACCCTCTGTCCGTTTGTCCCTATATCCTTCTATTCTTCTATCCTTCTATCCTTCTATCCTTCTATCCTTCTATCCTTCTAT